>VZTO01009402.1:54385-112190 GCA_013400615.1 Syrrhaptes paradoxus | reverse complement strand
ATTTTTGGGGATGGGGCTGAGGGTACCTGGCTCCTTGGCACTTGGATGGGTGCCGGCAGATCCCCATCCTGATCCCAACTGGGATTTGCAGTTGTCCTGACTGGTGTGACCGAGGGAAAGGAGCCAGTGAATGTGTGGGAGATGGTGGGGAGGCAGCCGCCACCGGTACTGGGACCAGCACCTGCCAACTGCCGCATCACCCCGTGGTGTTTCAGGCCATCCCTGGGCTACAGCACACGCTGTTGTCCTCCATCCAGCATCCAGCTGGTGCCCCAGCAGAAGAAAACTCCAAAGAAGTCCCTTTGGTCACCCCCTTGCTGCTTGTCACCATCTTGTCAAGGCAAGTGGCTCTCTAAGGCATGTCCCCAAGGGCTGTGCTTTGGGCAGGGCAGAAGGCACCGTGTCCCAGCACGGGGACAGGGTGACACAGCCACCACTGCCCCAGCGACGGGCGTAGGGGTGGTGGGATGCTTACCAGCAGCCGCCTGCAGTAGCCGATCTTCCTGCTGCCGTCCACGTTGGTCAGGACGAAAGAAAAGGTTTCGCTGCAAGGAGAGACAACGCGTGGAGATGGGTTGGCTCTTCCAGCCCTCGGGGGTATGGAGGCACGGGGTGGGAAACACGGCTCAGACCCCCCAGCGGGGCTGGTACCTGGTGAACTCGGTGACGGGGGCCCGGTTGTTGCCATCGGGGAAGCAGAAGAGGGGGATGGCTTGCAGGAGACGTTCCTCCTCCTCCTTCTGGCCCTTCAGCAAGTTCTCCCGCTGGAACGAAGCGATGGCAAGAGTCAGGATGACAGAAGGTGCCCATGGCCCCATGGGGTGGGATGGGGGGTGTCCCAAAGCAGCCCCCAGGTCAGAGCGAAGCAGAGGGTGCCTGCGCATCCCTGGACAAGCATCTCCCCCAAAAATCCGATTTTTGACTCTTTTACCCCATGGATAGTGGGGCAAAGCAGAGGCACCCAGGGGCTGCTCTGCAAACAGGGGGTCTCCTCCTGCACCCCCTCGCCATGGTGCGATTTTGCCGCTGTGGTCTCCGCTTTTGGAGCAGGAGACCGGGGACCACCGCGAGGTTTTTCCTCCTGGGGTTTGTGGCCCTGGGCTTGGACCGCAGGGAGGGACAAGGTGGTCCCAGCAACCCCAACCCACGGCAGGCAAACCCTGGGGATTAGGTCCATGACTCCAGGGCACAGGGTATTTTTCTGTTCTCCTCTCCCAGCTCTAGTGATGGGGAAGGAGCAACATCTGCTCTTCCCCTAAATTCAGAAAACTTATCCTCCCAAAAACACGGGAATAAATACCTTTGGGAACTGGTAGGTTATCTTGGGTTCATAACGTCCGTCTGACATCTTCTTCAGTGACACCACCACCAGGTACTCGAAGAAAAACTGTCCAGCAGAATAGAGGACAGAGCTCCACTCCTGCGGTGCCTGCGAGGGCTTGTTTTCTGCAGCGGGGACATCCTCTTTTCCTTCTGTAGCCCAAAAAACCCAACGGAAACACAGAGCAGAGTGAAATGAGAGGCCAGGAGGTGTCCTGATGGCAGGACAGGGGACGCGTGAACCAGCCAAAGAAGTTGGAAGAAACCAGGACCTGGTGCATGGGGTCCCTGCCAGGGGACACAGAAAGGAAAGAGAAATGGTTTTGATGACTTTTGGGGAAAATCAAAGTGCCATCAGCCACTGCCAGCCCTCCTTTGCCCCATCCCAGCGAGGGCAGAGGGACGCCCACAGTGAAGCTGGCACAGGGATGGCAGAGAGCAGACGGTCTCTGCAGACAGCATCCGTGGGAAGGTGTGGGAATGCTTTCACAGCAGGTAATTTTATTCCCCTAGGGGAAAAAAAAACAGCAAACAAAGAGCACGGATCTTGTTTGAGCACCTCCAAAGGCTCCCGTAAGATGAATCCCAACCTCTCCCTGCCAAACATCCTCAGTCCTGTGAACTGCTGATTGCAAATGAGGCAGTCGAGGGTTTTCCCTAAACCGCAGCTCCCAGAGCAAAGGAATGCCCTGAGATGACATCCCATTTCTTGTTCGGCTGGTTGGGGAGTTCAGCTGGGGCGTGTCAGCTGCCACAACCCAAAAAACTAGAAATAAGAGTGAAAAGAGCACAAGGACCCTGGGATGGTCGTGGTGGGGCAGCGAGATCCGAGGGCTGGAGGGACAGGATTTAGACGNAATAAGAGTGAAAAGAGCACAAGGTGCCATCTCCAAGGACCCTGGGATGGTCATGGTGGGGCAGCGAGATCCGAGGACTGGAGAGACGGGAGTTAGACACCAGCGGGAGGATGCAGCCGGACCATGGAGCAGCTCTTCCCTCTCCCAGCAGCTGTCTGAGACTCTAAATCCCCAGTTCCTGGCGCTGAAACTGTCCCAGGCTTGGTCTCGGCTCTGATTACGGTGGGGAGCTGGAACAGAAATGCTTGAGCTGCTCCTAGGAACAACAGGCAGGAAAATAAACGTGTGGCTGGATGAGATAACTGACTTGTGCAATTTGTCCCCGTATCCCGGGTTTGGCTGTGGGCTCTTCGGTTGTGCCACAGTTTCCCAGGGCAAGGCACGGCTTGGCTGGCTGCTCCCGCTGTCCCTCTCCCCGGTGCGTGATGTCCTCCTCTGAAAGCGCAGAATCCCAGAACGGTTTGGGGTGGAAGGGACCTTAAAGCCCATCCAGTGCCACCCCCTGCCATGGGCAGGGACACCTCCCACCAGCCCAGGTTGTCCAAAGCCTCATCCAGCCTGGCCTTGAACCCCTCCAGGGATGGGGCACCCACAGTGCTGGTGGACACCCCACCCCGTGTATTCCCCTGACTCCTTTCATCTGCACACACCTTTCCAACCTTCGCTCCACGTCATCGGGAGCCGATGGGAGCAGAAAGCTCATCACAGCAGGTGACACTGGCAGTTCCATCAGGGAATGTCCCTTCCCAGGAACCAGAAGCACCTCTCCCAGCTCAGGGTGGGGACATGCACAAAGCCACCCCCGTGCACCCTGAGGCCGTTCCACCTCCGCATGCAAAGTCCTTCCTCTTGTCAAGGCGAAATCCATCCCAAAGAGATCCCTTCGAAGCAGGGGGAGGCCCAGCTGCAGACGCCCCTGGTTTGTCCTTGGTGGGGAACAGCTGGGTGACAGCCCAGAAAGGGGCTCCAGGCCAAGGAATAAAAGTTGACAAGATGCGCTTGGCTTCTTCTGCTCCTCCTTGGGATGCTCCAGCGGTGGCTTCAGTCCAATCTCACCTACGGGGCCGGGGCAGGAGGCTGTTGCTGGGGGGACCCTGGGGAACCCAGCTGTGCAGCGGGGAGAGCTGCTGGCATCCCCCATCCTCGCTGGACACCGGCATCGGTTGTTTTCCCATGGCAGATTGCCAGGGTAAGGTGACAGTCCGGTTAAACCCTGCCTGTCCACTCCTGTCCTGCATTTCAGAGAATACAAGACGCGCTCAAGCAAGGGCTGGATTTGCATCTCGTCCGTGGGGTTTTCAGACACCTGAGTAAAACCCGCTGCTCCGGGGTGGCTGGTCGTGCCAGGCTGCAGCTCTGCCTCTCGCCGATGGACCCACGGACCTGCCCAAAGCACGACCTGCTGCAGAGAGCCCTGCTGAAATCGCAGCATCACCCAGCAGCGCTGCCCTGCCCCAGGTCTGGTTGCAAAGCCCTCGCTGGCAGAGATTAAATCCCTCTGAGACCATAACGCCCCGTCCATGGGCTGGGAGACGAGCTCCAAGGATGTATGGGGTCCAGGCACCATCGTGCAGCGTTGGAGGGGTTTAATGAGGCATCAGAGGTCCTAGCACTCCCTAAAACCAACAGGATTCACAGTCCTGGGGACACGAGCCACTGTCACAAGAGCTTTGGCCACTGACTCTCCCGTAGCCCAAGTGGGAAAGACTTGGGGAGCAGGAGCATCCCCTGTGCAGAGGGGAATGAGCCAGGGGGCCGAGGGGCTCCTGGATGGGGAGTGGCTGCCAGCACCGTGGATTTTCACCCCTCTCTCTCCTGGGCATGGGGAGGGCAAAGGCTGCCCTGTGCGCCCTGGCCCACGTGGAAACGGCAGCGGGGCCACCGGCATGGAAAGAAAAAGACATTTTGCTGTACAACCAGCTTCCCCCACCAGAGTGGGGTTTCCTTATCAGCCGCACTCGGACACGCATGGCGATGCGGCACGAGCTGTTTCTTCCCTCCCGGAAAAGTCCCGAGCTGCAGGGTGCCGAAATCTCCCGGCCCCGTGTGACGGTTTGCGGAGGAGATCTGCTTCCTGCACCCTGCAGCCGCCCACCTGCCCCGGCAGAGAGGAAACGGCTTTTGCTTTATCAAAGCTTTACTGCTGAGCTCGGAAAATCATCTGTCACACCAGAGCAAGAGCCACCTGGCACAGAACAGACCCAAAGAGGGGCTCACAGTGACCCCCCCAAAATCCACACATTGCCCCAACCTGCTCTGCCGTGGCTTGGGATACGTCAGGCTAGAAAACCCTGACCATCCATCCCAGATCTCAGAAATGCTCCCAAATCCCAAAGGACTGATGTCTGCATCATCCTCTGAAGGGTCCCCCATGCTGCCCTGCCTCGGGGGCACTGTCCCCCCATGGACACCCACGATGCCACACTCTGGTGTCCCCTGTGACGCCGCGCTCGGTGGGCGAAGGGCTGGGAAAGCTTTTGGGGGTGTGAGAACAGGGAGCTTGTGGGGCTGCCCCTGGGATGGGGTAAACCCCCAGGGGATTGGGAACCCCCCCGGGGGATGGGGCAGGCCCCCAGGGGACGGGGGGCACCTCCCGGGACGGACCGAACCCCCAAGGGATGGGGTGCGCTCCGGAGAGATGGGGGCACCACGGGGGGCTGGGGTGAGCCCCCGCGGGCGGAGCAAGACCCTGGAGGTGGGGTAACCCCGGGGGCTGACGGCCCGAGCGGGGCTCCGCAGGGGAGCACCGACGGGCCGGGCTGGGGGGGCCGATCCGGTGTCGGTGCCGGTCCCGTCCCGGCGGTTCCCCACGGTGGGGACGCGCTGCGCTGCCCGGGAAGTCCCCGCTCCGCCGGCAACCGTCGGATCCCGCAGCCGCGGCCCCGGGACTGCCACCGGTACCGACACCGACACGGGCAACACCACCGGCACCGACACGGAACCGGCACCGGGACCGGCACCGACGCCTCCCGCGGGGCTGCGCTCCCCGGCATCCCCCTCCCGAGCCTCACCTCTGCGGCCGGATCGCCGCAGGCTCCGTCGGAAGAAGTTGCCGATGGAGGCCATGGTGGCCCCGGACCGGCCCGGTACGGCCCCGGTACGGCCCCGGTGCGGCCCCGGTGCGGCGCGGAGCGGGCGGCGGGGAGCGCTCGGCTTCCGCCCGCCGCGCTTTCGCTTTCCCGGGGGAGGAGGGACGGGACAGGGCGGAGAGGAGAGGAGGAACCGGGGCGGGGGGGGGCCGGGCAGCACCTGGCACCGGCCGTGGCACCGGGAGCCCGCCCCGGGAGTGGGGGCATCTGGGCACGGCCGGGGGGGACCGGGAGAACCGGGCACGGGGAGGAGGGAGAACCGGGTGTGGGGGTCCTGGGAGCATCCCCAGGGGGCACCTGGTTGTAGAAGAGCCGGGAGCACGGGGACCGCGGATACCGTGAGAGCCGGTCACGGGGATACCGGGAGCGCTGGGCACCGAGAGCACCCGGGCACGGGGGTCCTGGAAGCACCGGGACCGGGGGAGGGGGCAGGAGGGGGCACCGAGAGCACCGGGCATGGGAGTCCCAGGAGCATCGGGAATGGGGGGAGCCGGGGGCACCCCTGGGTACAGGGATGCCCGGAGGATACGGGGACACCGGGAGCAGCTGGCACGGGAGGGGACTGAGCACCCCCACACACAGGCCGGGCATCCCGGTGGGGCGATGGGCACAGCCCGGGTCGGGGGGAGCTGCCGGGGTGGGGCAGGGATGGGGAGCTGGGAGCACTGGGCATGGAGCAGCCGGCACCCCCAAACCTGGCACCTGGTGTAGGGTGGGAAATGGGGCAGGGACCCCAGTGTCTTTGTCCTACACCCCATGGGACAAAGCGCCTGTCCCTCATCTCCAGCACCACTGCCAGGGGGCTCTGTCCCCCCTTCCTCCCCCAAGGCCTTTCCTCCCCTGGAGCCCGCTGGTGCTGGGGCCGGTGCCCAGCGCAGCCGCTGCAGGGCCAGGGGTGATGCTGAACCGTCCCCTCCAGGGGATGGAGGTTTTGGGGATCTCCTGCATCCTGCAGGGAACAGAAATTTTGGGGGTCTCCCACTCTGCAGCATGATGGGGAGTGAGCCCTGACGATGCCACCATGCTCATTTCCACGGCTGTCGGCTGCGAGCTTGTCCTGACTCCGGTTGGGAACGCCGGCCGGGTTGTGCTCTCCCTCAGGCTGGCGCTTCTCCATCGGGCAGAGATTTATTCCCCCTCTCGGAGTGACTCAGAGGCATCTCGGCCAACTCTTGAGGCCGGTTGCCATCTGTCTTCATTACAGGAAGGGCGAGCAGTTCGTTAGCACTGTGATACAGCGGCCGCCCTGTCCCAGGCACGCAGCCGGGACGCCTGCGGAGCTGCTCGGCTTTGCCGGGTGGTTTTACTGCTCCAGACCCACCAACGAGGAAAGTCTTAATGAGTGATATCTTTAAAATAAATCCTCTTTTCCCATCCTTAGCCTGCCCACACCCTTAATATTTCCTCTGCCACTTTTAGGCAGTAATTAAACCCCCAGGAGGGGGTTTGGGCACAGCTGTAGGTTATGAGGACTTTAGGTGTGATGAGCTGTGCACCGTTCTCAGCCTTAGTGCTGGAGCACGGCTGTTGGCAGATCCAGACTGGATTTCCTACACCAAATATCCTCCTTATTTATTTTCCGACACCTCCCATTCCCTTCCCTTCCCTGAGTGTGGGCTGGAGCCCAGGGCTGCGTTTGCAGTTGGGAGAAATGGCTTTTGCCAGCTCGCAGAGGTGACAGATACTTTTGAAACACGTCCCTGCCGGGGCACGTGCCTCTGACCCGTCCAGGATGCTGCTGCCTTGGTGGGGTTATCGGGAATTGCTGGTCCGGGGGATGGTTTCTGACTGATGTTGAGTGGGTGGAAGAGCACTTGTGCTTCCCAGCGGAGAGGGCAGCGTGTTTGTTTGCACACAGGGCTTGTTCCCAGGAGAAATTTCCTCTTGGCACAAAGGGAAAATAAAATGTTAGGGGTTTTCCCTCTTGATTTCGGAGGAAAATCCCGGCTTTCCTGGAAACCGGAGCCACCTCGGGAAAACAGCTGCTGCCTTCGGCCAAAAGAAATCCCCAAATTCTTTGATATTTTTCCCATAAACACAATTTTTTTCTGCTTTCTCCCTTTAAGACAAGTCTCTGACTCCGATCCCACCTCAATAATGCCTCGACTCCGCTCCGATGCCTTCTCTGCGGGGAAGAAAAGAGCCGTGTTCCCAGCCACCAAACCTCCCCGCTCCCGAGGAAACACTGTCCCTTTGTGCCCGTCGCACAATCCAGCAAACCTTGCGCTGCTGAAAGAGGTCGAACTTCTGAATATTCCCACTGAAAGCTCCTTTCTGCGGGAAGCCAGCCACCCACCGGCACAACAAACGGGCACATTGTGGGACCCTCGGGGCTGCTGGCCACCGCGGATGCAACACTTGCCATCGCGCTGCTCTGTCACCGCTGCCAAAGTCGTTTCGCTTCCCTGGACCAAGCCTGGGGAGTTTTGTGTTTGTTTTGTTCTTTTTTATTTTTTTCCCCCCTCTTTGCAGCCCCAGTGCTGATGAATACACGCTGGAATTTGCCTTTCTGCAGGCGTGATGTGTTCAGACTGCAAATATCCTGCGGCTGAGGGGTTGTGAGCATCCCGTGGGGCCACATCATGCTGGGACCGAGGTCTCCTTGCTGCGGGGACCCTGCTGGTACTGCAGCTCCTCACCCTCCTCTTCCTCCTCCTCCTCTTCCTTCTTTTCCTCTTCCTCCTCCTCCTCTTCTTCCTCCTCCTCCCGAGGAAGGCTCAGCTTGCTGCCCCTCACCTCATCCTGGTGCATCTTCACCCCATCCCCATCCCCTGCCTCGTGCTGCATTTCGGGAGGCTGTTGGCTGCAGCTCAAGCACGTGAGCGGTTTTTATTTTGCCCATCACGGCCAGGCTGGGGTCGGGGCTCAGAGATGGAGGTTGGGGTTCGCCCGCAGCATCCCTGGCAGGGAGGTCCCTGAGTTTCTGAGCTCGGGAAGCTCGTGGCACATCTGGAGGCGGGTGGTGGCACTGAGGTCTAACCTCCTGGGTGGCTTTTGCAAAGTCCTGGGGATCCCCACCCTGAAGCATTGTGGTTCAGTGACCAGTGCTGGAGGTGCTGGGGACACAGGGGACCATGGGCCAGGGAGATGCTGCTAGGGGTCAGGGTGGCTCCTTGCCCCAGGGAGTGCGGGACAATGTTGGAGAGAGTTGGGGCAGCTGGTGAGGAGCTGGTTTTGCTACTTGATAAAAAAAAAAACGGGAGGAAATTGAGGATTTTTCTGAGCTGGGCTGAGTGGGCTGGGAAGGGGAGGGCAGGGAAATCCCCCAAGTCTTGTGCCTGGGCTGGGGACCCCCAAGACCCTAATTTCCAGCCCTTCCCGTGCCAGGGAGTTTCTCCCACTGGATGGCAGCATTAGAGCAAATAAACATCTCTGGGAGACCTTGCGGGAGAGTGGATCTTCCTCCGGAGAGACTTTTCGCTCTGGTTCTCCAGCTCTGGGGAGGTTTGTGCTTGGGCTGATCGTCTGAAGATGGTCCAAGGGCTGGAGCAGCTCCCGTGCGAGGACAGGCTGAGAGAGTTGGGAGTGTGCAGCCTGGAGAAGAGAAGCTGCGGGGAGACCTTCCAGCACCTCCCAGGGCTGAAAGGGGGCTACAGGAGAGCTGGGGGGGCTCGGGATCAGGGGGGGCAGGGACAGGACGAGGGGGAACAGCTTGAAGCTGAAAGAGAGGAAATTTGGATGAGAAATTAGGAAGATTTTTTTTTTTTTTATGATGAGGGGGTGAGGCAGTGGCCCAGGGTGCCCAGAGAAGCTGTGGATGCCCCATATCTGGAGGGCTTCAAGGCCAGGCTGGATGAGGCTTTGGGCAACCTGGGCTAGTGGGAGGTCTCCCTGCCCATGGCAGGGGGCGGCACTGGATGGGCTTTAAGGTCCCTTCCACCCCAAACCATCCTGTGACTCCATGATTCTATGACGTGCGGGTTCAGCTCACAGGTGTTTGCACCATTCCTGCCGCTGATGCTCCACTCTCTGCCCTGTTCAGTCCCTGGTGACCCCTCCCAGCTCCCCAAAATGTGGTGCCACGTAACATCCTTCACCTGCCACTCTTCCCTCTGATGCTTGTGGATTCAGGGGGACCTGCTGGGACAGGGAGCTGGATGTGACACAGCAGTGCAGGAGCAAAGCAACCCCAGACGGGGTGAGGAGGGGAGATGCCAACCCTCATGGGACACCAAGATCACAGCTTCTTAGCAAGGTGCATCCCCTAGCCCCCAAAGCAGCCCTGCTCTGATTGCTGGGGTGCAGAGAGCCCAAATCCAAGTCACACACCCCAAAGGTTGCACATTTTTTTTGTAAAAAAAAAAAAAGCTTCAGGGACCATTTCTTGCACGGTGGTTGCAGAGGGGGCTGCAAAACTCCTACGGGTTAGAAAACAAAGCTCATCTGGCCATTTTCCTTCCACCTAATGGTTTTAATCCCAAGCATTTCATCCACCTTTAGGATCTCTTGGAGATGATGTTTGGCAGAGGGGCTCGGGCAGCGCCGGGTGGGCAGAGAGGATGGGTGCTGGGCTGCAGCCCCCCCTTGCAAATGTAGTGCAGAGAAACTGCTCCTTTCTGAGAGCGTTTAATGGTCAGGAGGTGCAAAGACGTCTCAGTTTACAGGCTCCCGGCCGG
Source organism: Syrrhaptes paradoxus (assembly GCA_013400615.1). NCBI lineage: Eukaryota > Metazoa > Chordata > Aves > Pterocliformes > Pteroclidae > Syrrhaptes > Syrrhaptes paradoxus. The sequence goes on along the minus strand of VZTO01009402.1, from coordinate 102,308 downwards.
GCTGGCATCGGCGTTTGCAGGCGGGCATCCATAGATGGAAAGGGTCAAGCTGCAGAGGCCAGCCTCAGGTGTAGCGCAAGATTTTCCCCAGTCCCTCCAGTACCGAGCCAGTGACTTGTCCTGGGTTAAAATGCCAGCTCTGGTCCGTTTTGGCCTTGGGAGCATGTTTCAGAGGTTAAAATCCTGCAGCATGCAAAGCCTGGGGGTGATTTTCCATCTGGAAACCCCTGGGTTTGGCTCCGAGGGTCTTGCTGCCCCTTTTTCTGCCCATTTCAAAGCTCTTGTCCCTCCTCTCTGTCCCACAGGCAGGGTCCTGGTGCAGGATGAGCCCCCAGCTGAGCTTGGGAAACTCGTGGCACATCTGGAGGCAGGTGGTGGCACCAGGGTCTGACCTCCTGGGTGGCTTTTGCAAAGTCCTGGGGATCCCCACCCTGAAGCATTGTGGTTCAGTGGCTGCCAGTGCTGGGGGTGCTGGGGACACAGGGGGTGATGGTGCTGGGGGTTGTGGTGGCTCGTCCCGGGGAGTGCGGGACAATGCTAGAGAGGTGGCTTGCCCCTCAGATAGCTGGTGGGGAGCTGGTTTTCCTACTTGATAAAAGAAAAAGGAGGAAATTGGGACTTTTTCCAAGCTGGGCTGGGAAGGGGAGGGCAGGGAAATCAGAGGGTCCATCCTGCTCCTTGGCAGCACGAGGGGGGCACCTCTGTGAGCACGGGGGTCCTGCAGCCCCACGCCCTCTGCGACCCCAGACCTTGTTCCGTCTCTTCCAAAGAACAAGAGGCACTGGCAGCTGGGTGCAGCCCCCGGGAGCTGGGGTGGTACTGGGGTGGCGAGAGCCCCCAGTTGTACTGGCAGGGCTGCAAACCACGACCCCTAACCGAGCTCGGGAAGATTTGCTAATCTTGAAATATTGTTGGCATTCAGAACAGTGATTTACTGCGTGTTTTGCCACAGCAAGTACTTTCCGAAAGGCCATGCTAAGTTTACACCGGAGCTGTCGGGATCAGATAACCCGTCGCTGGCTGCTCCCTCCGCTCTCCCAGTTGCTGTGCTGGGGTGCGAAAGGACATCGTCTTCTCCTGCACCCCGCAAGAAAGAGGTGACCACAGTCACGAGCAGCGGAAAAAAAGGCACCACCAAGGGTGTTTTTCCTCGTCCAAGTGGTGGGGTGGGATGGGGGTCGTGGAGCAGTTTGCAGGAAGATGGGAGCTCGTGGAGAGCCCTGACACTTTGCTTTGCAAGTCCCAGTGCCAGGGACACTAAATAACCAGCCCTGGTGGCCAGCCCAGCCATGTCCACCTCCCCGAGGGCTTTGCAGGTTGTGAAATTAAATCAGCTTCTCACCTTCAGTGGCACCCAGGGCTGGGCGAGAGCCCTGCACGTCGCTTCGCATTCCTGCAGCGTTTTACCACCCGACGGGTTCCCCAGGGCTTTGCAGGTGCCGGGTAGGAATGACTGTCACCCAGTGGGACCCTGGGGCATTTCCAGCCCGCGGAAAGGGTGGGCTCTCTCCACATGTCGGCTGTGTCGTGGAGCGGGCGGTGGGTCCCTCCATCCAGCTCGCTGTTTGGTGGAGAAATCCTCCTGCTTCCTACAGGCCAGCACTTGGGAGGCACAGGACCCCCCCATCTGTCCCCCTTGTCCCCAGATCCCTTGGGATCGCTGCCACCTCCTAGCCCCCAGGAGAAGGGAGCGAGCCCATCCCATGCGCTCATGGCAAAAGCCGCTGCCAGCCTCAGCCCTGGCCCTTGGTGACAGCAGGCTGGACGAGGTGGCCTTCTGCAAAAATACAAGTGTCCCTCCTGTCCTACATGGACAAGAAGGAGGAGGATGGAGCATCCTCTTCCATGGCTGTTTCCTTGCAGATTTTTGGGTCAACAGATCAAACCCCATTTGTTCTTTGTCCTGGCCCAGCTGCTCTGGAGGTGCTTTGGGGTGATGCTTCCTCCAGGGAAGGCACAGGGCTGTCACCCGAGGCTGAATGGGGACAGCAGAGATGGGGCAGGGCAGGGAGCAGGGGCTGGGTGTCCCCACCACGGTCAAGCCTGTCCATCCAAAGCAGGACAGGGCCACGTCTGGCTGTGGGGACAGCAGGGACACTAAGGACCTGGCACAATGGGAATGGCATCTTCCCGTAGGTTGACACAATATCTGGAGGATTTCAGCTGGACCCAGGGTGAGGACAGCCTGATGGAATGTCCCCGTGATGCTCCCTGGTGGCAGCAGAGAAGGGGTGCAGCTGGGCCATGGTTGGACAACCCCAACCTGGTTTGTCTTCCCAGTTTACTGGGACCTGGAGGGAGTCACTGGGATTTGAGGATGGTCCAACCCCTCCCATAGCCCCTCTGGTCCAGCAAACTCTCCAGTGAGGGGGAAACAGTAAGGACGTTCCCAAAGGGTTAGAGAGGGACGTGGGACGGGTCTGGGACACGCTGTCCCATTAAGGGAGCAGATCCCATTTATTTCGGAGCATCCTGGGAAGGGACAGCCCTCTGCCAACCCCTCAGACACGGCAGGGTGCAGGCAGCCCTTGTGGCGCTGGGGACCTCCTTGGGATACTGGCCCTCCCATCTGAACCACTCCTGGTCCCAGTGCCACCAGGGCTGGGACGAGTCTGGCTGCAGGACACTGTGCTGGTCCCCATCTGCTTGGATGCTTTCAGCCAGACAGGATGTTGGCTGCTCTGGATGCGGTGAGGTGGGACCCTGCAGGAGGTGGGGAGGAGGTTGGAGGGGATGGGGAGAGCAGGGGAAAGGAGGCAGGTGAGGGTGCAGGTGCAAGTATGTAAGGTGGGAAATGAGGGGTGTGGATGTGAGAAAATAAAGGGAGGAGGTGGGAGGAGAAGTGGAGATACCAGTATCGGTCCTGCAGGAGGGGATGGAGAGGAACAATGGCCTTGAGGACACCTAAGGTGGCCTCAAGCCCTTGATGAAGGTAAGGGGACCTGATGGGGATGCTGAAAGTCAAGTGACACCAGGAATGTGTGCTCGGGGTGTAACTGGCTGACAGCACGATACACCCTGGCAGGGGTTTCAGTGCCTTGGAGTCCTTCCATCAGGCTGGATGCCCTCCTGGGGACCAGCAGGGACTGGCACTGCCCGGGAGGGTGGGCGTGGAGATGGGCAGAGTGGGGCTCTGAGCAGCAGTGCTTGCCCTTGTGCAGTGTAGAGCAAACCCCTGAGCTCCTTCCTGATACTAAATGTTAAAGAAATTCCCCCTCAGTGCTGGTGGAGCCTGGGGCTGAGCTGTTTCCTCCTCCTTCCCTCTCCCAGGTCCCCACTCGCTGGCCCAAGGATTGTCACAGCGCAGGGACAGACACAGTCAGGCGTGCGGCGGTGTCCCCCGGGTGCAACCACAGTGTGTAAATGTCCTGAATAAAATAGCAAAGGTGGCTTGCGGTGTGCTGGGGCTTTCTTAGCACCTCCTTTAACGCAGAAGGGAAAACCCAAGCTGCTATTTGCAGCCTTTCCCTGCTGCAGAGCGGGACCAGGCAGGGCAGGTGGTGACAGAGCCTTATTGGCGTCCTCAGCTGCTGTCCCCAAGTGTTGGTAGAGGTGACCCCCAGCAGGCTGAGGACAGCGGGGCTGGCACGGGCTCAGGCTCTCTGCCTGCCCGTCCTAGGTAAACGCCTGCTGGCAGCCCCGGAGGTAGGGCGGAATTGGAAAAAACCCACCAAAGGCAGAGCAATGCCCTGGGTTTGACATTGCTTCTGGGGTGCTGGAGACACGGGAGGTGACTGATGTGGTGCCAAGGTGCACGAGGGCTCCTGCTGGCCCAGCTGGCCCTGGGTGCAGCTGCTGGAGGTCACCACTCCTGCCCCTTGCAGCTGATGATTCGGAGGGTGCTGTCGTCCTTGCGCTGTGGCTGCGATGTGCGATGGCCCCATGGATAATGCTGTGGGGACCACTTTGCCTGGGGACAGCAGGTGATGCGACTTCAAGGAGGTTTTCCACCTGCAGCACTGTCCCCAGGCTGGCGGGGACACGGAGCTGGCACCGAGTCCCTGGCTCAGCTCCCAGCGAGGCACCAGGCAAAACCGGGACATCCCTGCGTGGGTTTCTCTGTTCCTCTCCCCATTCCAGCTCAGAGGAGAATTATCCTGTCACAGCCTCAAAGCAACACACCAAAGAGGACGTCGGTTCTGGGTGTTTGCATCCACGAGTCCTGCCCGCCTCCGGCAGCCCCTGATCCCAGCAGGTCTGGGCACCCCCTGTCCTGCTCCGTGAGCTGATGCCAAGGGACCTGGTGGTGGGTCAACCTGCTGCTCTTCCCAACTGATCATAGAGTCAGAGAATCATTTAGGTTGGAAAAGACCCTTAAGATTGAGTCCAACTGTTAACTGACCACTGCCACTAAACCACGTCCCTAAATAATCCATTATGAGGGGTAATGGATTTAAACTGGAAGGAGGCAGATTTAGATGAGATATTAGAAATTCTTCACTGTGCGGGGGGTGAGGCAGTGCCCAGGGTGCCCAGAGAAGCTGTGGATGCCCCATCCCTGGAGGGGTTCAAGGCCAGGCTGGATGAGGCTTTGGGCAACCTGGGCTGGTGGGAGGGGTCCCTGCCCATGGCAGGGGGTGGCACTGGATGATGTCTAAGGTCCCTTCTGACCCAAACCCTTCTGTGGTTCTATGATACAATTCTGTGATTGCCTGGTTGTGTTTTCTAGACCAGATCAGGACATTTAAAACCAATACTTGCTTAAAACTCTTGCTGCAGGGGTGGTACCACTACAGGCACTACCTCAGGGGGCTTTGGGAGGGGGGTTGAGCCTGTGTCCCAGCTTGGTCCCGGGAGCCCCTGCCTGCAGTCATTGCTTCGGGGTGAAGTAAGCGTCCGCTTGCGTGCGACACACGAAGTGGAAAGCTCGCCTGCGTCCCAGCCCACCTGCCGCCTGCCCCGGCTGCTTGACTCAGCGCTCTGCGAATATCCCGGTGACACGGAGGCTGGAAATGCTGTGGGAGCTGTGACGTGGCGGGCTGGGTGCTGAGCCCCCCCGAGCCTCAGCCCTGCTGGCGTTTGTGGTCAGATGCTGTGTGTTTTCCGTATGACCTCCCTGGTTTTCTGGAGGTCTGACTTAACCCCCCACCTCCGGAGAGGGGACATGCAAGGGCAGGAGCAGGGGAAGCAGCTGAAAGGAGGGAACAGCCCCACACTGGAACCCTCTCCAGCTGCATCTGTAATCAGCAGTAATATCCTCCTCCACAGGGGTCTGGGCACCTCCTTTCTGCTGAAGTCTGGGGGGTTTGGATGTTTTTCCGGCAGTTTGTGGTGTCTCCCATGGACCCACAGGACCTGTGAGGCTGGACGTGGCTGTAGGGAGGTGGGGACGGCTCCTGCCCTCTCCCGTTGGGTGGCTTTGAACAAATCCCACAGGGGGGTGACAATGGGGACCCTGTCAGTCCTGGGTGTCCCCTTCCCCACCCTGATACAGGCTATGGGTGACAGCTCCTTGTTGACACCTGTGAAACCATCCCTCGCAGCCTGGCTCCATCCTATGCTCTGGGGAAGCACATCACCTGTGCCAAGGACCTCACAGTGCCATGCTCAAAACCAGTGGTGGCCCAGGTGGCAGCATGTGACATCCACCCTGCTGCTTTCAGAGTCCTCCTGGGGTGCAAAGAGCCCACCTGGGCTCTCCAGAGGTGTTCATGAGGACAGGGGCAAAAGGGGACAAGCGTGGAGGATGTTACGGCTTCAAGGAACCCTTCCAGCCCGGGTGACACAGGCATGTCATTTATTCTGGGCTTTTGGCATCTCCGCTTTGCTTTACGATGTGCAAGTGGGAAGGTCTCACCACCTCCTGTCTAATCCTGGGGCCATGTTTAGAGGCTGATCCTAATCTCTGAAAGCCTCCAGGATTTGCCTCAGCTGTCGGAGGCATCTTCTGTCTTCTGGCACCGACACATCAGCTGTCGTGGTGGGGAACGGTGCTGCCGAGGCTTTTCTCCATCCCACCTGGCAGGTCCTTGATGCTGCCCTTTCCTAAATTGCCACACCTGGGTGAACGGGTCGACCCGACACTTTTGGGGTACAGCCAGATTTATCCCTTTGCAGTGGGGTCCTATCAATAAATCCGACTGAAAGATGACCATGCTGCATCTTTCGGGAGGTTTGAATTACACTGGCGTGAGGAGGATCTGATCCTTTAAGGAAGAAATGATACTCTCGTTATGTAGACCTATACGTTACCTGGAAGATAAGTAAGGCAACATACCAATGGTGCAGTGGGCTGGAAATATGGGTCAAAACCAATTATAAAAAGTACCTGCTTCCTGTAGAGGAGAAATATTTTCTCACAGAAAAACATGAATATCCTGTATTTCAGCTAAATCCCGAAATATTTGGAGTTTCGGGGGAAAAAAAGTGTTGATATTTAAATTATCAATAGCATTTTAATGTTCAGCCCTCCCAGTTGCCTGCAGGACCAGCCAGCACAGCCCACTCGATGTGCTCTTCGTGTTTGTGCCGAGCTGGAGGGGTTGCACCGGTGGGCATTCCCTTTGGCCAGACACGTTTTCGCTCCCTCACCCCAAAGTCGTGGGGCTTTTGCTGAGACACCCTGCTCCCGTCCTTGGTGAAACGACTCCACGGGAGCAGTTCCTCCCTGTCCTACATCCACAAGTGAAGCTGTTGTGATGTAATGAAACCTTTGGCTCCTGAGTCTGGTCCTTGAGGGAAACCCTTTGACTTTGGACTTGGGCAACCGGCCACAGTGCCTTTGTCATCTACAGCAGGGACCATAGGGTTTCCATGCTTGAGTTTGCTCAACATACGGCGGTCTCGCAGGCACCGTGTGATTAAACAAGATGCCAAAATACTACAGTAACGTGACCCAGATAAGTCTGGATGATAAACCATCTTGATTCACTTGCTCTTAACCTATGAGTCATCTTGTGAGTCAACAGAGAAGGCAGCATCTAAACGTCACCCAGCAGGCTGAAAAACTCTAGTTTTGTTCAAATCAAGAACTCAAAGCGAAATAATTGCATTGATGTTCTTTTCCTGGGGATAGTGTTTAATTTTCAACCTCACTCATCCAAAATGAAATAGGAGAGAAATCTGAGTGCTCATTTCCTTATGAACTAGAGTTTTGGTATTGATTTCCCCCCCCCAAGCTTTCAAAATTGCTTTTCTTAACCCATAATCAAAATAAACCTGCTTTTTGCACAGTGTTTTTATTTAGATTAGACACCACGATTGCCTTTGTAAAAGACACGCAGAAGACTTCTGAGCAGAGTTGATGGTTGTGGGAGTCTGGAGGTGGCCACCTGTGAGCTGATGGAAAAAGTCATTCAGGCATGTTCCAGGTGAATGCTGAGGGGTCAAGGAGATGCCAAGATCATCCAAGATGGCATGAAATCCCTGTGGGCCAAGGCATGGAGGAAACGGAGCTTCCCAATCCTGTCTGGTTGCCAGACCCACCAGTGAGCCAAAGGCAACTGAAGAAGGACAGGCAGATGGTCTCCTCGAGCCTTACGTTGTTGTGCTGGGGAGCAGGACTGTTGTCTTCTCTTTTGCCAGAGCAGCTGCAGAAAATTTTCTGCATCATGACCCACTTGGCAAATTTTGAGCCACTCCAAGCTTCTCTGGGCAGTGGGAGGGACTGCCAATACCTGACCATGGCCCGCAGGCAGCAGAAACATCCGGGAACCCCATGTCAGCCTCTTCTGCCTCAGGGAGATAATCCCTCAGGCATCCCAAAGGTATTTTGGGGAAGGAGGAGCCTTTATTAGTCATAGTCCTCCTCCCTGTTGAAGGCAGTCGAGGAACACTTGGGTTATCACATAGTTTTGGAAGAAACGTGCCCTCCCCAAGATACTGATATCATCTCTTGGTGTCCTGGGCTCGTCCTGCTGCCAAACGCTGTTTCTGAAATAACCAGGGGAGAAAAAATATCCTTCCCTGGAGCAAGAGGGTTGTGCTGCCTGGCCTCTGGGCAGGAGTGTGACTGGTGAGGCTGGTGCCTGCGATGAGCTTTCTTCTTGGCTTACAGGAGGACCTGGGTACCAGAAAGTGCAAGGTCTCTCTTGTGCTCTTTCTGGGGGTTGGCAGTTGTCCCCTCCACATCTCCCTGCCTGTGTAGGATGCCATGGGCAGGGCTCATAGGGGTGATGTCCCCGTGCCACCATCTTGCCTGGTGCTGTCCTGCAGCCAGGAGCTGAGTCTGGTGTCCTGCCAGACTCCGCGCCCCTGTGACACCCCCATGGACCAAAGAGCTGCCCTGGCCTCCTCTCCCCATCCCCTCTTCCCACCCAGTCCATGGGTCCTGCTTGAGCTGGGATGCATCCCTCAGAGCCCCGTGGCTTTTTTTTTGGGATATCACTGTCCCTTTAAAGACCAATTTGGCCAAGGGGGTTTTGCTCTTTCTTCTCTCCCGCCCCTTCCTGGGTGATCACAGCTCCCTCCACCTCGAAACCCCCCCCTTGTTAACAAAGCTCAGGTCATCTGGCGCTGTCAGAGTACACAGCTTGGTGCTCTGTCTGTCTCAGAGATTCCTCCTGACCCTGATGTCCATGCTTGGAGGTGTTTTCTGGGGACCATGAAGCCACGAGCCTTTGGACCAACACCCTGGAGCGCTGGGCTTGCTTGGCTCCTCCATAGCAGCATCCCTGAGGGCAGGCGAGTAGCTGGGGAACAGGAGAAACCACTTTGTCAGCCCCAATCTGAGGCAGGTTAGGGAATCAGACCACAGGTTATGGAGACATTTCTCGCAGCGTCTCGTGCACAGCAAGGCAAACAAGGACACGCAGGCGGTGAGCGGGGTTATATCCTATGGGGCTTTCCTGGGTCAATGGGGGGCTTTGGGGTGAATCTGAGTTTGGGGAATAACAGAACAGCTCCTGATCGTGAGTCCTGGGGTGACTGGACTCCATGGACAAGGTTGTATGGGCAGGGCAGAGGATGGGGGACACGATGCAGGGCTGACCAGTGATTAAGTTTCTCTGGGAATGGGGTACAGGCAGCTGGGCTGGTCCAGATGATCCCAGGAGTTTCCTTCCAGCCTCAACAGTTCTGGGACTGAGGTGGAGGCGCGCATGGGGGAGCAGACAGGGGAGCAGAGGGGTCTGGGGTTACAGTAGGGACCATAGGAGGGAGCAGGTGTATTGGGCGGGTGTCAATGCAGGATTAACAGGGAGGACTGGGGTGGGCTGGTGTTAATGGGGGCTGGGGGAAGGCATGGGGGGTTCAGATCAATGGGGAGGATAGGGGGAGGACTTGGAGGGGCTGAAGGGAGCCAGGGAGGAGGGGTTGTGAAGCCCTTAGCTAGAGGGCTGTTGGTGCTGAGGACGGGAGCCTTGTCCCCAAAAAAAGGTGACCTGGCACTGATCTGCACAGTCCCGTGCAAGCCCAGGGAAGGGGGGGTGGTGGGGGGGGCAGGACCAGGTGCTGCAGTCTCATAGGAGGGGGTAGGGGCGTGCTGCTGAATGTGCAGGTCCCGGGTGGCTATTCCTGGCGGCCCCCGCCTGCGCAGGCAGATTGGTTTGCAGGGAGCTGACAAGTGCCAGCCAAAGCCTATAAAAATCTCCCAGCCCCTGTTCTGGCTGAGAGACCTGGTTCCCCCCTCCCAGCACAGCCGTCCCAGAGCAGAGACCGTCCGTCCAGAGTGGAGACGCCTGGTCCAGAGCAGGGACCCCAGCTTCGGAGTCAAGATTCCTGATCTTGGAAAGACCTTTGGTCTGGAGCAGGGACCCCAATCCAGAGCAGAGATTCCGGAGCAGAGACCCCAAAACATCACCTTCCCCAGCCCCCGGGCTTTGCAGCAATGACCGGCAAAACCAAACCTCCAGCCCGGGCTCCGGGGGCTGCGAAGAAAGAGAAGGCACCGACCCCAAAGGAAGCACCAGCCCCAGCACCAGCCCCAGAACCAGCACCAGCCCCAGCCCCAGCTGCTGAAGAGCCCCCTGCCCCTGAACATCCCCCTCCCACAGAGCAGCCCCCAGGCTCTGCAGAGGAGCCTGCTCCTGTCCCCACGGCAGAAGCAACTCCAGCCCCTGGAGAAGGTGCCCCCGCTCCCCCAGCTGAAGCCCCAGCCCCTGAACCTGAGCCTGAGAAACCAAAGGCAGGTGAGAACGGGACTGGACACTGGGGAGGGGAGATATGCAAAGCTGGGAGGGGGCATGGGGGGGTGCCAGGATGGAGGGGTGAAGTCATCAAGGATATTTTTGGAGTGGGATAGGGCAGGGGGATTAGGAGGATGGGGGGGGGAGCTGAAGACCAACATGGAGGTTGGGTGAAAGCCCTCCAACAGCCCCAGAGCCTGTCCTCACCACTGCGGGTTTGTTACAGAGCCACCCAGCTCCCCCTTGTCCTTGGCCGTGGAAGAAGTGAGCGAAAACTCAGTTACGTTGACCTGGAAAGCCCCGGAGCAGACGGGACGGCCAGGCCTGGATGGATACGTGGTGGAGATCCGCAAAGATGGAAGTAGGCTTGGGCTTTCCTGCCTCGTAAGCATGGGGAGCTGGTGTGGAGGCGCGGGACAGAGCTGGGCAGAACTTGGCAGCACGTTTCCCTGGGCACCATCTTGGCAGAAAGTTACCTTTCTTTGCCCAAACAAGCTGATTTTAAATGGCCATAAGATCATTTTAAGTGGTCATTTTTTGTCCATGTAAGAGAGAGTCTTCCCATTGGCTTCTTTAGTGGGGGGCTAGACCAAATTTAATGTCACTGCCGTGTCCAGCTAGAGGGTGGAGGAGAGAGCAGCATGCCCACTGAGGATGGTCTCTGATGAACTCCAGCTCTGCTGAGACCTGGGGCTGGGATGGTGATGCAAGACCTCGGGAGGAATAAGCTGCAGTTCTCCCGTGTTTGCCCCAAAGGAAGTGCAGAAGGAATTGAGATAGAGGTGGGAGGACGAGGGAGGAAAGGGTCCTGGGCAGTGCAAGAGGGACTGGCATGCCCTGACCATGGGAGATGGGGCTCGAGATGCCTGGAGGGAGGATGGCTGCAGTGGATGGAGGTGGGCTGGTGGGTGGCAACCATTATCTGTGGTTCTCTGGTTGCATTACTGGTTGGTGGAAGGGGGTAGGCAGATGAGACTTGTGTTTTGGGTGCTCTCTTGAAGCCCTGCTTGGCTTTGGGGTGAGTGTGTGACATGTGTGGCTGGGGGAGTCTGCAAGGGGAGGCTGGAGCTGGTGGGCTGGGTGTTACATGAGGCTGGAATGGTTTGGGAGACCCAGGTGGTCCGTGGGCCTTGGGGAACTTGATCTCTGACCCTTGGCTGTTTAGCTTGCGGCAGGCACGCTCGACACATGCTTGGCTGTGGGAGGCTTCCGTCACTGGGCTGGGGACTGGGGAGAGAACCACGGATGGATGGGATGTGTGAGGAGGCACTTGCATGGGACAAGGCAAGATGGGGCCGTTCCTGGAGGGTGCTGGCTGACAGCCACCCAAAGGTCACAGTTTTGGGTGCTCTCCTAGCTTGCTTTGGGCTTGACTGGGTGACAGGAGAGCTCTAGTCATTGAGTGATAGCTACATGGGCTTCATGACTGCTGCATTTGGGCTGGTGCAAGAGTCTGGTTGGCTCAAATACAGTGAGATTCGAGTAAGGACTGGTTTGAGTAATGCCAGTGGTGAAGGGAGAGAGGAGCTGGTGGGGTTTGGCTGGTCTGATGGCATCCGACAGCAAAACCTTCTTGGTTTGAAGGTGCACATGGCGGCTTAGCAAACCTTGGCTTACGTGGGTTGCTTGCCTGGGATGCTCAGTCCTTTGGTGACCGGGGCAGTCTGTTTGCTAACTGAGAAACTTCTCAAGAGGCTCAGCACATTGCAAGGCTGCTTTAGCTGGGTGATGGGAGAGGGCTTCTATGTCTTGGCTGCGCGGTGAGTTTGAAATGCCCCCTTCTGAACAGGAAGAGCAGCTGGAGATGTCAGTGGCAGGTGATGAGCAGAGCTTGCCTGATGAGGACAATGCTCTTGGGAGCACGGCGAGCCCCAAAACGTTATCCTGGGGCACAGAGAGGGGCAGACTGCCTGGCAGGGTGGTCAGAGGTTCTGAGATACTTCCAGAAATGCACCTGGAAGGTCAGCGGGGACCATATTTGTTGACCTAATGCCTTTTCTTGCTTGTAAATAGCCTCCTCAGAGGTTGAGCTCCTGCTAGCTTTTCGTACCCCACGGTCCTTGGCAGGGTGGGATGGCCAGCCTCCCCTATAAGACTCGTTTTTCTGCTGGTGCCCCAAATCCAAGCCCAAGCCTTTGGCAAGGAAGGAGTTCTTTGCCTCTGGGGTCATCGCCTGCGCTTGATCCTGCTCTTTGAACGAGGGGTGTGTGTGTGTGTGTGTCCGTCTGTCCACTGCACGCCTGAAGTGCTCTGCTGGGTTCATCGTAGGTACAGACTGGACAGCTGCGAACGAGGAGCCTTTTCTTTCCACCCGGTACAGAATCCAGAAGCTCAGCTCCGGTGACAAGGTCCATGTGCGGGTGAAGGCTGTCAACGCCAGTGGTGCCAGTGTCCCAGCTACTTTGGAGCAGCCAGTCCTCGTCAGAGAGATCCTCCGTAAGTCCTGCCGTGCGTAATTCCAGCGTGCTTTGTCAGCGGTACAAAGAAATCCCAGCAGCCTGAGCAGCCTCGTTGCAATCAGCCTTTGCCCTAGATGTTATTCTAAATAACCGTGTCCTGTTCCCTTGGGGTGGCATGGAGTAGCTCCCTGACCTCAAGTCACTGATCTTGCAGATGGTGAGGATTTGGGGGTGAAGGGCTGAAAATGCAGAGCCACGTTTTCCCGTTTCTTTGCAAGACCTCAGGAACAGTCTCATTTTCAGCACATCTCCCGCCCTTGACCATGCTTACATCTCTGATGTGCCATCACGTACACACCAGACAGCTTTGTTTATTTAGCTATGGGAAAGTCGAGAGCTGGTGGTGTGGAGCATGGGAACTTTAATCACGCTGAACTCGCTAATGAATGGCTTGGTCCCCATGCTTGGCAAGACTTGCATTCCTCCCGGAGTGCTGCGAATGTGCAGAGGCTAATGTATGATTGGAAGGCTGGCTTTCACTTATCAAACAGCAAATATTTTCCCTTTACAAGGAATTATTAATTCACAAGCTTTCCTGTTACTCAAAGAACACATCTGATTTTTCAGCTGCTTAAAAATAGTAACGGTAATAACAGAAGTTATTCCGGGAACCATCAGCTTTTCATAGGAAAAATCTTGGAGAAGGCTATCAGATTCTGGAAAGGGTCCTGCAGGGTCCATCCTCCCAGTCTGCTTAGAGGAGGTGAAGGTGGTTGGTGTTTGCTGCCATGTTCACCTCCAGCTCTCAAAGGCACCCCACCACACCTTGTCGGACTGGGGAAACTGGGGCACAGAGGGCTGGCATGAGATGCCAAACACACAGCTCACGTTTCCCACTTCTAGTCCCGTGCTGCAGCCACCAGTTCAAACCCCCGTCCCTGCCTGAGCCTTGTCCCAGCCACGTGTGTGTCTGAGAGGTGCAAAACCCGAAGAGCTGGAAGACCCATCTATGACTTACTCTTGCTCCACACTACTGTTTTTTTTTTCCTCTTTTTTTTTTCTTTTTGCTAACCAAAACTCTTCATCAGCAAACAGCAGTTGTCTGCTTTTGCATTTCATCTGAAGCCCAGCCCTGGGCACACCGCCTGGCTTTGCTGAGGAACAAATTAGCCCTTAATGTTCCTCTGCCACCTTGTGTCCACCCCAACGGTGCGGGTGAGCGTTGGGTGCACGAGTGCGCTCCTCTCTGCCCCATCTATGACTTTCTGGTCTTCACATTTTATTTTGACCACATTTTGTACCTCTCACCGGTTCATTTATAGCATCACATGGATTTTAAATAGCAGTGACACAGACGGGCAGAGAGTTTAAAAACAGGTGGGACGAGTGGGTTTGGGAAGTGGAGAGAGACGAGGAGAAACCAGATGAAGATTCAGTGTGGGAGTTGTGTTTTGCAGGGAGTTGGGGCAGAAAATTGCCTTCCCACCCGCGACAGCATGTCACCTGGGCCACCGACCTCAGCCATGTGGACTGGGGAAAACACCCGTGAATTAACATTCCTCCGTGGAGGTCGGGTTTCTCTGTCCCGCTGAGACTGATGAGCCCAAGTGGCAGCATTGATGCGCGGATCCCTGGAGCAGAGCAGAGACCGTCTCAGCTGTCGGCGGGGCCATCTGAGACCGCGGGGCATCTCCCCATCCTCCCCAGCCCACCGCCGGCGTTTCACACTCACAGCTGTTTAGGCATCGCTCGGTCTTGGTTTAATTCTGGCCGTGCCCCCTCCCCAGAGCTAAGCTCTGGCACGTTTAATCCCGGCAGAGACACACAGCTCTTTTATGAGAGGCTCACGTAAACCCGAAGCCTCTCCAGAAGGATCACCAAGTGGCACTGAGCCGGTAGAGTTACACGGATGCTATTTTCACCCTGGGAAGGAGACACACGCTCCATCAGCATTCTCCAGTGGGCTTTCTGCTTATCTTTGTTATGTTCCCTTGGGGATGTTAGCCTTCATTTTAAGCCTGGGGCTTTCAGAGCTCTGCTGTGAGTAACCGTGCACCACCTTGGTCTCTCGATGGCCTTGAGCGCGCAGTGAAGGTGAAGGTCTTGTCCTTGCTGAAAGTCGGGTTGTCTGCCTCTGGAAAATTTGCTTTCTGAGCTGGGGGAGAATGCTTCCTAACTGGGAGATATTATTCTCTGCCTTGCTACCATGTAGGCTGTGCTGTGGCTCTTCTGGTTCAGCCCATGTTGGTCTCCATGGCCTGGGTGTAGTGAAGAGGGTGAATGACCCGTCCATCAGGGTGGCACTGGTGGGTTGGTGACCTGGTATCTCAAGGATGGGTATAATTCTGGGTTGTGGGCAATGTGGTAGGATGGCATGGCCCTGCAGGGAAGCCAGCACTGGCCAGGGGAAGAGGGCATGGCTGTGTTTTTGGGTGGGATTTCTTGATGGCCAAGCAGGGGGATGTGTGGGGTGGGTCAGCCAGTTGGGGGTTGTGATTTCCTTGGCCCCACGGCTTGACTTTCTGGTCCTCAGAGCTCCCGAAGATCCGCTTGCCCCGTCACCTGCGGCAGATTTTCGTCAGGCGTGTTGGCGATGCCGTGAACATGATGATCCCTTTCCAGGTAGGTGGGAGAACTGAGATTTAACCCCCCAGGCTTCTTCACTGCAGGTTAGCTTCTGCAGTGACTTTTTAGCCACCATGACGTGCCTGGGTCCAGTTGTGGGCTGACTTGTCCTGATCCTTGTGTCTCATGGGCTGAGGATGGGAGATGGGGTGGGAACCCTTCTCCCATTCCTTCCAAGCTCTCATTTTTCTCTTGCTAAGTCTTTGTTGGTGGTGTTGGCAATGGGACAGCCTCAAGCACTCTAGGCCATGGGCTAGCTATTGCTGCTGTCTCAGCCCACGAGCCCTGTTAGCTCGTAGTCCTGGCAGGGATCTGGCCACACACCACAGGACCCCGCAGCACAACAGTGGGGGTTCCCCTGGGGAGAGCAGTTGCCTTTGGAGCGGGGCAGCCTCAGGGCTGTGTGACGGCGGGGGCAATGCTGGCACTGGTGGGCCAAGCTGGAAGTCCTGTCCTCAACTGAGCCATTGCATACTGTCTGGGGCATCACCAAAGCATCTTCACCAGAGCATCTGGGATGGAGAAAATGAGCCCTGAAGGCCAAGCAGAGGGAAGTGAGAGGCAGAAAGTTGCCCCTGTGATGAGGGACATGTCCACGCCATGTCTCAGAGGTGGTTGGGAGCCTGCACTGGCCATGCTCCAGGCATGGATGCTGAATTCAAGCCCCTGCTGCTAGACTTGAGCCTGGGTTCAGTGCCTTGGCAACAAGACCACAGCTTTGCCTGCAAAGCCCTGGGCAAGCAAAGCTGGGCTTGCTCCATGAGGACTTTGGTGGACCAGCGTGTTCCAGCATCGCGCCTGGAGCCTGATGGCTTCCCATCAGTGGGGCTGGCAGGGACTGGCTGTAGTTTCTTCCCTGGGGACTGCTGGATGGGAAAGGCCGTATCCAGGCCACTACTGCTTGGACAAAGCGGGGAGGCTCTGCCCACCCCTCCTTCCCAGCAGGACCTGTTGGGACCATGTGCTCGTGTGGCTCCTAACCTACCTGCACGGGTTGCTCCAGGGAAAGCCGCAGCCCGAGGTGGTCTGGACCAAGGCTGGCCAGCCCCTGGATACCAGCCGCATCAACATCCGCAACACGGAGAAGGACACCATCTTCTACATCCGCAAGGCGGAGCGCGGCGATTCGGGCAAGTACGAGCTCACCGTGCGGATAAACGGAGCAGAGGACAAGGCAATCCTGGATGTCCGAGTGATTGGTGAGGCTGGGGGTGGGACCCTGTGGGGTAGCTCTGGGGCTCATTTCTGTCCCTTGGTTGGGGATAGCTCTTGTTCTGGGTGGGATGGGACAGGGCCAGCAACAAGGCAAGGGACTCTGGGGTTCCTCTCCCAACGTGTGAAGGATCATGGAGGTGACATCCTCTGGTTGGGGGTGCAGGGCTTCTGCCAGCCCATGCCCATTGCAACTTCTCATCCCTTGTGTCCTGCAACAGGGTGAGAAGAGATTAGAAGGGAGGTGCAGGGGATCATCAAGGCACAAAATGAGGGGGGAGAAAATTAGGACGGCACCCTGTGAGGGTTTGTATTTGCAGAGCCACCGGGGCCCCCCCAGAAGCTGAAGCTGGTGGACATGTGGGGCTTCAATGTGGCCCTGGAGTGGAGCCCCCCAGCAGACAACGGGAACTCTGAGATCCTGGGCTACATGGTGCAGAAGTCAGACAAGAAGAGTGGAGTGAGTCTGGTGCCCTGGTACTGGAGATGCCCTGATGGGAGATGAGGAGCTGCACACCCCTGTCTCCCCCCATGCCTTCACAGCCTGCCTTTTCCACTCTCTTTTCTTTTTCTTTCCCAGAAATGGTTCACGGTGCTGGAGCGCTGCACCCGCACCAGCTGCACCGTCTCCGACCTCATCATTGGCAATACGTACTCCTTCCGGGTGTTTGCGGAAAACGCCTGCGGGCTGAGCGAGACAGCAGCCATCGCCTCTGGGGTGGCCCACATCAAGAAGACAAGTGGGGACAAGACCCTGGCTAAGGGGTTGGGGGCGGTGGTGGGCAAGAGGGGTCCCGTCCCTGTTGGGGCTAGTGGGGCTTCCTTGGTGTGGCATTGCTGCTGGGCTGGTCCCCAGGATGAGTCCTGCAGGGACGAGGCTGTGTGTCCCCAAGACAGGGGTCCAGAGGTCCTCTGCCCTCCTGCTGTGCCTCCTTTCTCCTTTGGGCAAGGCTTGTGCCATGGTCAGCCCCCTGGGAGGGATCAAGGCATGGACATCCCTGGGGTGAGATCGAAGCAGGGGTCAGGAGGGTGAGGAACAGCTTCTGGCTTTGGCCCTGAAGCTCAGGACAAGCACAGGAAGATACCTGCAGTGGTCCGTCTCAGGGCCAAATCTCTAACCCAGCATCCCTCAACCCTGCTCTCCCTCCCTCCGTTTCCATCCTGCTCCCTGGTAACACGCAGTGAGTTGGGGTCTCTGCCACCTGCAGAGCCTACCTCCAGCTCCTATTTCTATGCACCGAATGTTGGGGATGGAGAAGGAGATCCAGAGAGGTGCCTGGCCTGGATCTGACACACTGCACTGAGCATGCATCATGGTGTTGGCTTGCAGACTGGCTTCTCCCCTGTCCCCGGCAAGGATGGGACACTAACGTGGCATGGTTGGATAAGAAGGGTTTTATAGAGAGGCCAGGTCCTTGGGTCAGGCTGGATGCTCTCTGGCTTATTTTGTGAGGGAGCAGAAGTGTTTTGGGGTACCTTGGGCTGAGTTCCTGTAACCATATGCTGGTCAGCCCAGGAGCCTGAGCTCTGACTCAACCTAAAATAAATTATTTTCTTAGAAACTACTTACCAGCCACAGAAGATCCCCCAACGGGACATGATGGAGCCTCCGAAGTTCACCCAGCCCCTCACAGACCGAACCACCACCCGGGGCTACAGCACACATCTCTTCTGCTCCGTCCGGGGCTTCCCCCAGGTCAGTGGTTCCCCCATGGACAGCATCACCTCTGTGTGGACAGCCACAAGTGGGGTTTTTGCAAGGTGGCTGGAGGCGTTGGGATGTGTTTGGTCATGTTGGGTTAGGGTTGGATGGGGTGAGGGGCTGCAGCTGCCCTCTGAGTTGAACTGGGGCAAGTTTCTGCATGGAGATGGGAGACTGGTCTTAATTCAAGCCATGTCCTGTTGCCTTCTGCACTGGGGGAGGAAGTCTGGGGCAGTGGTTAGGGCTCAAGAACGGGAGATTTAGCTCTTCAAATGACTTCTGACTGTGAATCCCACTGATGCCACCAGCTTCAGGCAGGGCCAAGGCAAAGGCAGAGGAAGGTGGCTGCAATTTGTGGCCAGTTAGATGTCTCATTTCTCTCCCTGCTTTAAATAAATAAATGCTGCTGCATTCCAGCCCAGAATCATCTGGATGAAAAATCAGATGGAGATACGGGAAGACCCCAAATACATAGCAATGATTGAGCAGGGCATCTGCTCCCTGGAAATCCGCAAGGCCAGCCCTTTTGATGGGGGTGTCTACACCTGCAAAGCTGTGAACCCCTTGGGGGAAGCCTCGGTAGACTGCAAACTTGATGTGAAAGGTAAGATTGGCTGAGGAGACAGAGGAGCAGTTCTCTTTGCCTTTCACAGCAACGTGGTTTGTCCCTGGTCGGTGTTGATCCTTGTGACGGGGGAGCGTAAGGACACAGGGCAGCCCTGTGGAGCTGGGCTTTGGGCTTCTTGGGTTTATGGTCTTAAAGTATCTTGAAATCACCTTCTGGGGAGGAAACCAGAAGCTGCAGAGCCAAAGGACCAACGGTGCTGGTTGAGGCTGGGACAGTCGCTTGCTCCTCGCTGCGTCCACCAGCACTTGTGTCCTGAGCCATCCACAAGCTGTGCGTGGGGGCCGTGCTGAACCCCCTCCGCTTGCACCTGGGTTCTTCTGATTTATGTCTCGGGATCTTGCCCAGACTTCCCAGCTCACATATCCCTGCCTCAGCAGAGCACCCAGCCCAACCCTGTGCGAACCCCACTCCGCTGCCCCCCGCCGACGCCTCTCCTGTGTGCTGCAGACCCGCCTCGGCATGTAAGAGGACGCGTGCCCACCCACAGGCTGTACGCGTGTTCCTCAAGCAGCGGTGTATCCTTAGACACGTGTCATCTTTATTATTTCTCCTCCTGTGGCTTCCCAGCACACACTTGCCCCGAGACATGCTCTGCCCTACTTCCCACGCAGGCAGGGCTCCAATCCAGCGGGCGCCCGGTGCCCTCGGTCCCTGCCGAAGCTGCTGGCATGGCATGGGGCCGGTGCTTGGCTCCACGGCAGGGGGTATCAGGGCTCCCAGCCGGTGCAGAGAGCGTTGACCCGGCTGGCCCCGGCCACGCTGCCCTGCAGGCAGGGCTGTCGGTGCAGCCGTGCGGGCAGCACGGTGAAGTCAAGCCAGGAGACTGAGCTTGTCGTTGTGCTGGGGACACAAAGCACCTGGCAGTCACCCAGGCTGGGATGCTGGGGACGAGCTGGCCGGGAGCAGGCAGTGGTGGTGATTGCTCGGAGCGTGTGTGCACAGGGATGGTGTGCGTAGGTACACATTGTGTGCACACAACTGGGTTGGTCATGCCCTGGATCGCTTTTGGAAGTCAAAAGTGAAGTGTGGTGTGGGGGTTCAAGGGGTTTATATATCCTGTGCTCTCCTGCAGTGCCCAAGTGAGGACACATCCGAGGGCAAGATGAAGAGAAAGGTAGGTCTGGGTTGGGGCTGTGAGAGGGAGGGATGGTGGATCACTTCATCCAGGGTGGAGTGGGTTGAGTGCCCTGGATTGGCCCTTCTCACTTCTTGATGAAGCCCCAGGTCAGAGCTACCTCATCCCATGGCTGGAGACGCACTGGGGGAGTGGGATGCTGCAGGGCTTGAGAGAAAGGTGAAGGGAGGATTGTAAATATGGCCAGGAGGAAGAAGATGCAGAGGGGAGACTGGTGTGCCTGGCAGGTGCATGGGCAGCAGGGGGACAGAGCCCCAGTTCGCAGGCAGGGCTCAGAGATGTGGGGCACCAGGGGTGGGATGCACACGGGGGGCAAGTGCTGGGACTGGGGGCAGGGATAAAGGGGTGTGAAATGGGGATGAGGGGTGGAAAAGCAGAGTTAAAGGGTTACACCTGGGTTTTGTGCGGCAGGAGAGGGTGGAAGAGCTGGGCTGGGTTTTTCTTGCATTAGAGCCGTAGCTGGGACGTGGTTTCCTGTCTCATCCCTGACCACGGGTCTCTCAGCAGTGGTGCCCCCTCACATCAGTTCTTCTTCCTTCACCCTAGGTGGATGCTGCAGCTACTGTTCGGTGGTGTGGCACATGGTGATGCTCCTGGCCATGATCTCTGCTGCCTGCAGGCCTGCCCCCCTCCCCGGGGTCCTGTGCATCATCCCAGCCATGGCATGGTCCTCTCTGATGTGTCCTTAGGTGTGACAATAAAACAAGCTCGTCTTTGGTCCTCATAAAAAAAAAACCAAACAACAAAACTCAACATTATGTTCTGCTTGTGGGGTTGGCTTGGGTGGGGGAGGTAGTGGGGAGAGAGCTGCCAGGGTTGCTGTGGGTTCATACAGCATCCCACCAAACCATGGGTGGAAGAGATGCTCTTTTAGCTTGGAAGGAAAGGACCAGCTTTATAAAAGATATACAAAGGTGGCTAAACCAGAAACAATACAACAAGGAGGAGGAGGAGGAGGAAGAGGAGGAAAAGTTTCCTTCTGGAGTTGGAAAATCATTCTGGCTGGTGGGGGAATCCAGCAACATCCAAACTGCAGCATGTTGATGCTGCTTCTCTGCAGCACAATGTCTTTCTCCATGCCAGTGATGCAACGATCCAGCCACGCGCTGTCACCAGCACCCCCTCCCCACGGTGTGAGGTGGCAGGGGCAGGACATGCCGGTGCGTTATCTGGAGGAGGAGGAATCGGCCCTGTTAGCTACTGATCTGCAGAAAGATGACTCGTTACTTACAACTCCGAGACAGCTCGGGTCAGATGCTGTTTATTAACGGAGAGCCCAGACAGATCCATCAGGTTGACTAAGCGCATCGTCAGCCAGGGGTCAGCAGTGGCTGTACCTCCTCCGCCGGCACAGCCTCCCTCTGGGCTGGCACGTGGGTGAGGGCAGGACCTCTCCTGGCCCCACGCCAGCTCCGTTGTGGGGCCAGACCCCAATCCTGCCCTGAGAAAGGCAGATCCCAGCAGGCCCTGGCATTGCAAACAGCTGCAAATCCAGATGTGAGCCCCCCCTCCTGCCCTTGGTGCCACTGGAGAGCAAAGCCAAGGAGTGCCCATGGGTGAAGCAGCTGCTCCCCCCCCTGCAGCATCTCTCCTGCATCCCCTCCACTTTGTCCCCATCTGGCCCAGTCACCCGCTCCCCATGCCCAGGCTGAAGCCCAGGGGGGTGTTGCTGTTCCCAAGGGCTCAGCACCGGCACAGCACTGTCCACACCAGACACCATTTCCACCATCAGAGGGCATTGTCGGATTAATTTTGATCCCAGCTGATGGCCAGGCTGGTTCATTGAGGTGGTTGGGGTTAGCGATGGTGCTATCAGGGTGGAGGTTGCAGTCCAGCTGGCAGGTCGAGAGCAGATTTCCCCCCCACCCAGCATGCTCACACCTGGGCTTGGACACTGAGGGGGATGTCCTGGTCCCCTTGATGTCCCTGGCATTTTGGCATGTGTCTTTGGCCAGTGGGAGCCATGAGGGCCAGGGGCTAGCGGTGGGCTGTGCTAGTCCAGGGATGGCCAACACACATGGGGAGAAGAGCATCTCCAAGACTGTGTCGTGCTGAACACTGTGCCCTTTCCAGACTATTAATGCAGTCCTACAGGGCAAGGACTGTGTTTGTAACCCCACAGGGGACCGGGGAGGGTAACAAAATCCACTTTTAGTGAGTTCTCCCCGGGAAAGGTCCGGAGAGCACGGAATGGAAAAATCCGCTAGATGTTTATTCTGAAAGCAATCATCCACATGCTTTTTAATTTATGAGCATCCCAGTCGTCAGGTTTCTGGGCACCTTAGCAAGGACCAGGCAAAGGCAGCAGTTCCAGGAAAGGAGCCTCTTGCAGAAACAAGATACAAGTGGGAATCAAACTGTGCTTGATAAACAGCAGCCCTCACCCGAGGCCACGCCACTGCTGTGCAAAGGGACCATGGGCACGGAGTCAGGGGTCCTCTCTGTGTTAGCCTGGGGTCACGGCATCCTCAGGCACTACTGATACAGGATTTTGTGTTCTTCACCTCGATGGGGCTGGGGGTGTTCGGGGTCCCTGTGTTGGAATGAGGCCCAAAGGGAAGGATTTGCTCCGTGCTTGCCTTTGCTCTTCTGCTCTGCTCTTGTTCTGCCCAGTGTGGTCTGAACCAGGAACCTGGGTATGATACAGTGAGTCCCCTGCAAAATGCGGGAGGCTGAGCATCTCATCCTTCCTCCCACCCTTCTTTGCTGCCCTCCTCTTCCTCTCAAGAGAAATGGGGGATCTCCCTCTGGGTTAAACAGAGCTGGTTGCAGCGGTGGGCAGAGGGGACACTCAGTGGCCCCATTGCCCANCTTCCTCTCAAGAGAAATGGGGGAGCTCCCTCTGGGTTAAACTCAGTGGCCCCATTGCCCGTGCTACCGTGACATTGCCCTCCACAGCCAGCTAAAGAGCCACTTGTACATCTCACCCACCCTTTTCCTCTCCACACCCCCTCCCAGCCCCTGTGGGAACTTGCTGTAGTGTTTTGCCCATCGGTGACATTTGGGGGGCAGGACCTTCTTGGGGCAGGGAAAGTGTGTTTCCAATGGGAGACTGGTGACCAAGGGGTGCTGATAAGAAAAGAATCCAAATGATCTCAAATTAATTCTTCCAACCACCACTTCAGCCCTGAAAAAAGATCCTGTGGCAGACCCAGGACTGGCAGTGCAGCTGCCAGCATCCATAGGGACCATGGAGCTGGGTTTGGGTGATGGCCCATCTCCAGCCACCCCATCCTCAAATATGACCAATGACACACCCTGGGGGGTGATGGCCCATCTCCAGCCACCCCATCCTCAAATATGACCAACGACACACCCTGCCAATGGTGAAACCCAAGGCGGGCAGATGCCCCTGTGGCAGCATCAACACTGACACGGTAGCTTGCAGCCATCCCTCCACTCACGCCCAGACGGGTGCGGGTACCTCTTTGCTGCCCTGGGCCATGGAGGTGGCTGCATTAATCCACGAAGTTTGGGTCAAAAGGGTTTGGCTACACAGGGAAGGCGGCAGGGACCGACGAGAGACTGAGAGAGACTTGCCTCTGCCTTGCACAGAAGGCAGGGGAGGAGAGAAGAGGGGAAAATGTCTCAGGGATAAAGGATAGAGAGAAGACACATGGAGGGGACTCAGCTCCCAGTGTGCAGCTCGCAGGGGTGGCGGGTGCTGCTGGGATCCAGGGGGAGACGNTAGAGAGAAGACACATGGAGGGGACTCAGCTCCCTGTGTGCAGCTCGCTGGTGGGTGCTGCTGGGGTCCATGGAGAGATGTTATCGGGGCAGCAAAGGGCATTTCTTGCAGAGTGCACTCTGGGGTTATGCTTGAGGGTTTGCCTTCCTCTCTTTGACAGTGTTGGGAGTTGGAGGCTGACCCTTTGCTCCATGGGGACAGTGGGTTTGTCACCCCATGGGTGCTGGCATTGCCATGGGATGCCTTTTCCTGCCTCTTCCTGTGTCCCAGCCCAGCTCACCTCTCCCTGGTTACGGAGGGGAAAGAAAGGGATTGAAAGNGAACAGTGCAGGCTACAATATCAAAACAGTACGATGCTTGTGAATAAATAACCCCCCGGGGCAGCTGGGGGACACGGCTGTTCGGATTGCACAGGGCTGGTGAATCCAGCCCTCCCGGGTTCTCACCACCCCTTCCCCTGACAGCTGGGGACCTGGCTGGGCACGGGGGACCCCTCTCTGCTGGCTCCCAGCTCCTAGTTGCCCAGCTCGGCTGTGGTGGTGCTGGCGTTTTTGTTGGTTTTGCAGCAGAAGTACTGGTTCCAGATCTGCAGGAAAGCTGTCCGGAACTTCTTGATCCTGAAGGCGTAGACGATGGGGTTCATGGCCGAGTTGCCGTGGGTGAGGAAGATGGCAATGTAGGTGAGGATGTGCGGCGTCTCGCAGGATGGGCAGAACAAGGTGATGCAGTTGAGGACGTGCAGAGGGAGCCAGCTGAGCGCAAAGAGGAAGAGGACCAGCGCTAACGACTTGGCAATCTTCAGCTCCTTCCCGTAATACTTCTGGGGGTCGTTGGAGCTGGAGGAGACCTTCTTGTTGAGTTGCTTGCGGATGAGGTTGAAGACTTCCAGGTAGATGAGCAGCATCAGCAACAGGGGAGGCAGGACCCAGACGAAGAAGTTGAAGTACACCATGTACTCCATGCTGATGACGGTCTCAAACTGGCACTTGATGACAAACTCCGTGTGGCTGGCGTTCAGGTCATGAGTCCTCCGCATCTTGTTCAGGTTGTTCCAGCCAAACATAGGGGTGAGTCCCACCAGAAAGGAGACGATCCAACAGCAAGCAATGGCCACCGCTGCCCGCCGGGGTGTCACCACGCTCTTATACCTGTGGAAGAGACAACAACCACAGGAAAAAATTAAACACAAGCGGGATGCTCTGCCTGGGGGTTAAGGATGCTCCACGTGGGGTGGCAGTGCCCACGCTGGGACAGCGTGATGCTCCTCCGTCCCCTCCTTGGCAAGTGGTAGCATCTTATCCTGATAGATGTGTTAACCGACTGGTTTCTCTGCATGTGCCCTGGGGAACCTCACCCTGTCTCCCACCACCACCCTCGGCCCCAGGGATGGGCAGAGACCTCAGACGTGATCCTGGAGCTCTAGGGGTTGATGCCAAGCCAAGAAATGCATTAGCAACCTGCACCACGCCTGTGTGTTCAACCCCCATATCCAGGGGGGTTTCATGACATCCCAGCAGCCCACCCCACATCTGAGCACCCCATACCCACAGCAGGTGACCCTTTCTCCTCCCCCCATGGGTTGTGTCCCTGCACCCTGTCCCAGACAATTCCCACTGCGCCAGGGGAGGAAATCGCCAGCAAAAGCTTCCTCTGGGACCCGCCGGGCTGGAGGAAGGATCTGCTGGTGCTAATGGACCCCTGGGAAAGCTTCTGGGCACAGCCTGTTTCATCTCCTAATGTGCTGGGCTGATCGACAAAACCCTCTTTCCTAATGGGCCGGTGCCAAGGGATGGAGGAGGAGGAGAGCTGTGCTCTGTGCTCTGGCTGGGCTCTGCTCCCCCCCGATGCCACCAGGGAGCACGCCAGGGCTGGGCTCATCTCTCCAGAGCTCTCCAAGCAAGCCGTGGAGCCTGCTAGATTGGTTTCCCCCTGGCCCTCAGAGGAAAGCTTCTCCTTGGAGGTCGAGAAGATTCGCAGCCCAAGAGTTATCTGCTTTCCGACGGAGGGAGCTGAGCAAATAATATTCTCCTGACTGTTTGTTGGGTTTTTCAGTGATGCCGGTGTTGACCTGGCCCTGGGGACCATGTGGAGGTGGCTGGGAAACCTGGATCTCCATCCTGGTGCTCAGAGCTCCCTGCTGCATGCCTGCAGGGTGACAAAAATGGAGCATCTGGGGGCTTTTGAATACACCAGCCAAAGACTCAACCCCACTGTCCACCCCCCCAAAGCGGGGAGCATGGAGGGGTGCAGGGTGGAGGGGAGACATTGATCTCCACGAGTTCAGAGGTTCCAGAGCCACCAGTCCCCAACAGCCTTCCCAAATGAACCTTTTCTGGTCTGGGAAAAATTTCCCAGCATCCTGGAGGCATCCAGGTCCCGTGGGAAGGAGGTGGCAACGCTGGCTGCTGTTTCCACTTAGAGCCAAGGCTGCAGCCTGAGGGTGATTTATTCCTTGTGGGGAGGAGAGAGGGCAGGAGACCCTGAGAAACGTGCGGGGCAGGGAGCGCTGGGGCACGGGGAGGATGAG
Organism: Syrrhaptes paradoxus; assembly: GCA_013400615.1. Classification (NCBI taxonomy): domain Eukaryota; kingdom Metazoa; phylum Chordata; class Aves; order Pterocliformes; family Pteroclidae; genus Syrrhaptes; species Syrrhaptes paradoxus. The sequence goes on along the minus strand of VZTO01009402.1, from coordinate 76,328 downwards.
GGGTGGTGGGAGAGGACCAGCGCTGTGGGACAAGCAAAGGGCAGGGGTGGGGGGGGGCATGGGAGCGGCGGCTGGCAGAGGGATACCAGAGGGTCCCATGGGGCTGTGTGCTGGCCTGTGCACCCCACATCCCTGATAACAGGTCCTTAGGGAGGGCTGATGTGCCCTTCCAGCCGTGACACTCTGCTCCAACCCCCCCCACCTGTCCCAGGCTCAAGCAGCTCAGGGGGACGACACCAGAAATAACAGTACCACCCCCCAGCCCTAGCGCCTTCCCTCTTTGCCAACCCTGCAAGCCAAGGCTGTGTCCCATCTCCCCACTCCCAGGGGTTTTAGGGTCCTCTGCTGATTTTCCTGAACACGCTGCAGTCCTGGGTGGTCCCTGCTCTGCAGGGCTGTGAAACAGCCATCACTGGAGAGACAAGGCTGCTCAACCGCAGCAATGCCACCGCGGTCCCCAAACATGCTCCCGGGGCTTGCAGCCAGCACCCAGCACAGAGCTGCTCCCGGAGCACCCACCCCTTCTCCTCCAGCCCTCATGCCTGGGTTTGGGGAGCACAGGGGACAGAATGGGACACCGAGGCCCCCATTGTGAACCATGAACCAGGGCTGGATCACAGGACGGTGTGTTCACTCTTGCAGCCAAGGCAGAGAGGATGGGGAACGGCTGCGGGGGGCCCAGCCTGGACGGTCCCGGCCCCCTGCAGCTCCAGAACATTGCGTGTTGTTGCAGATGGCTATCAGGACAGCTGTGGAGGTTGTGCAGACCTCAGGTCCCCGGGTGCACGCAAGCCTGCATGGTCCAGAGGGTATAACACACACATAGCAGAGCAACCGCCCCACACGCTGCTGGCTGCTCATCCTCCTCCCCACTTCAGTTCACGTCCCTCCCATCTCCTCACTGTACATCAATCATCCTCGCTGCACATCCATCCCTCCTTGCTGCACATCCATCCCTTGTTAACGCACATCCATCTCTCCTCTTCACTGCACATCCATCCCTCCTCCTTGCTGCACATCTGTCTCCTGCCATGGTGCACATCCGTCCCTCCTCGCTGCACATCTGTCCCTCCTTGCTGCACATCCATCCCTTGTTAACGCACATCCATCTCTCCTCTTCACTGCACATCCATCCCTCCTCCTTGCTGCACATCCGTCTCTGCCACCTTGCTGCACATCCCTGGCCTGACACACACAGCGGTTCAAGCATCAGGACCCCGCTCCTTGCTTCACTTCGCGCTGGGAGGTTTAAGCGTGGCACTGCAGAAGCTGCTGGCAGCTCAGAGCTGAGCCTGTCCATGCATCCCCCTGCACGTGTGCACCACAGTCCCAGGAACCATGGCTGAACCCCAAAAAATATATAGAAATCAGCAACATTGGGAGCCGGGGCTTTTGTTCCCTTTGCTCCTTCAAGCAACGAGCCAAGGCAGAGGGCTCAGCTCCCCTGAAGGCTGCAAACCCTACGCAAAGGAAGGAAATAAAAGATCCCACCTGATGCTCAACCCCACGGCACAGAGTGTTTGGTGGGGGGCAGTTAACAGAGGAGTCAGGGACTGACTTTGCTGTTCCCTGCCTTGGTTGTGCCATAAAGAAAAAGCCTTTCTCGTTTACCTCATTTTGCATTAATATGAAGGGGATGGATTTTGGGATGTGTTTGGGAGGCAGAAGCACTAGAAAATGCTGATAATGGCTCACAATTAATAAATAATCTTATTATTATCATCAGCATCGGAACAGTTCTAGCATCACTGTGATTTTATTACCTCTATTATTTTTATTAACAGCTGTGACCAAAACATCCACGATAATAGTCACCGCCATCATCATACAATTTGGGTTTGTTTCCTTTGTCTGTGAGGTTTTGAACCTGACCATAATTGCTAGACTTTCCTCCTGCCCTCCCTCACTGGTGGTTTGTTCCCCACAGAGATGGGCATCGCCCCAAGTCCAAGCCCAGGAGAAAAGAGCCTGGAGTGAGCACAGCAACCATCCAGCCTCATTGATATCCCAGCGAAATGGGATGAGCAGGAGCTTTGGTTTGGAATGGAACAAAAAGGTCTTTGAGGGTTTGGAGAATAATGCAAAGAGGCAAAATATCAATTATTGATAGAGTGCTGTTTGCATCCCCAGAGGAAGGACAAGAAGTGATGGACGGAGGCAGAGGCAGACAAATTGTCCCCAAGGACTGCACAGAGCTAACGGGGAGACATGGAGCAGGGGCCTCCAGGGAGAGATGCTGCCTCGTGACGGGATGCTCCCGGAGATGTTGCAGTCACGCGGTTTCTTGGGCTGAGTATGGAGTTACCAAGGGATACCGAGACCCCTTTTCTTTCTTCAGCAGATCATGAGATGCTCCCCAAGCCCTCACCCAAGGACACTGTCCACCCTCCTTTCCCTGTGCTCATCATTCCCAGACTCAGTTCAACTCTGCCACGTCTTGATGTAGCCAGACCTTTGCAGCCCTCTCCCCTGCAGCCAAGGGAGCCGAGCTCAGCCCCAGACCTGCTCTTTAGGTGTCTGGCACTGGGTGGGCAAAGTCCCCCATGGTCATCTAACGTATCAGGACAGATCTGAAAACAAATGGACAGCAGCACATTCCTTGTGTTTCTGTTGATTTGACTTTTGTCTTGGGGTCTGTTCCTCAAGAGACAGACCAAGGCTCACTTCCTAGATCTCCAACCCATAGGTCAATACAAATCTAACACTCACAAAACATCTCCTCTCAGTTTGGTTAAAAACCTTCAAAGATCCCAGGTCTGGCTTGAATAAAATTCGGTTTTTTTAGTATTTCTGTGAATACCTTTTTTGTCCAGAAAATACTTGCAGTTATCCAGCCAGCCCCAAGATGTGGCTTTGCTGGCCCTTGCTCTGTCAGGGTTTATTGCCGTGCAATTCCTGGGGAATTAATTCACTAATGAAGGCAGGCCATCGTTAATGAAATGAAGCTGGAGCCAACGTGGTAGGAGGAAAGGAGGCCAAGCTGACATGAAGCTCATCTGCATTATGAATGCAGCAAGGAAAAGCGGCCAGAGCATGTCCTGATCTAATTGGAAATCTCTAGACAAAAGTGCTTTGATCTCCGAGAATTTTGGTTTCTGCTCTTTTGCCCTGCCTGTATCTTTGCTTCAGATCTTTCAGTGTCCTGGAGGCCTCTGGGTGGGAAAACGCAGATGCTGGTGTTCAAAGCTGCTGAGAAATGGGAAGTGGCATCCAGGTCTTGTGAGGGGCAACCTCGGCCACAGCTCGGGGCTGGGATGAGAAGGTCTCTGGGCACCTGCACAAGGTGGGAAGTCTGCAGGATGGACATCATGTGACAGAGGGACCCCAATCATGACCCCTTTGTCACCTCTAACCCTGGACATGGAAAGTTTATTCCTTCTTCAGTCTCTTGTCTTGGTTGTTTTCCTCCTTCCTTTCAGATCTCTTCTGGGCTTCATTTAGGTAAGCGCCTGAGTTCAAAATCTTGGAGGTTATCAAGGATTTGAAGCTGAATTGAAATGTTTAAAAAGGTCTGTTAGCATTGACATGAATGTCTCTTAGCACCAATGTCCCTTTGCATCATCTGAGTGCATCTCCAATGTGTTCACATCCCTCCTATGTGACATTTGGGAGCTTTGAGGCTCTTTGGGGTCACACACCAGCCACTCAGCCCTTTGTCCTCCTGACAACATCCATCCAACAACTGCAGCAAGACAACGCTAGTGATGGGTCCACGTTGTCTGCAAACACAGCTGGAGCTGTTGGATGGCTCCCACCACGAAGGCATTTCACACCCTCCCGTGCCATCCCGGGAACTCTCACATCCAGGACGAGGTTGACAGGTGACGATGACACAACCATGGAGGTGATGTGAGAAAACATCTCCTGGGCAGAGGGGTGCCGACACCATTAAAACGTGTTGTTCTCATGGTCACATCACTGGTCTTCCATGTTGGAAGAAATGTGGGTTTGTGACAGCTGGTGGGTGCATGGCCATGTGAGCGGTGGCCTTGGGAGGGATGGATGTCGACCAACATCAACCAAAGCTGGCAGCTGGATGGAGCTCTCCATGGCAGCCTGTTCCTACAAATGCTTGGAAGGGAGGAGACTAGGAGAGATCCCTATCAGCATCTCTGGGATGCATGGGGGATTGTCCTGATACCAAAATCCCAGAGCTGTGTGCTGCCAGAAGAGAAGGGTGCAGGAGGTCCAAAGCTGAGAGTCTGAGGTGCTCCTGGGATGGGTGCCGGGTCCTCCCTTCTGGGCTGCTGCGAGGTCCCTTGCGTGCAACGAGCCACGATTTCAGCGGTGACAGCTGCCACCACAGATGGAGAGCACCCTGCAGAGGGGCAGAGCGGGGCTGGGACCACCCCACGAGATCCAAAGAAGGATTTTCTCCCCATATGGTGTCCGTTCTACTCGGCATCGGCTCTACAAGCAGCTGGCACCTTTCTAAGCCCTATAGCTCAGCCCACAGCAGCTCAGCACCCCACGCTCAGCACAGAGAGGAGATGGCCATGACCGAACCTCTTCTTTGAGGACCTCTGCTCCCAAAATGTTTTGTGTCTCCTCCACTGCAGCAAGAGGAGATGGCACCACATCACGAGGATGCTTAATGCAAACCTGGTCCAAAGCTACCATGAGAGAGGCTGAACGCACATAATCCATAGACCCAGAGGTGCACTGGCTTGTGTGCATCCCACTGAAGTTCCTCCTGGTCCAGTCTGTGTTCGGGGTTTGGTTTTACCATCCTAAAATGGAATTATTCTGCAAAGCACAAGTGCCTATGGGCGGGTGAAGCAGCTGGCAAGTCCACCAAATGTTTCTAACTGCTTTTAATAGCCAGTAATTCTTTAATGGATAATGGCAAGGGTGATTATGAGGTTTATGATAACAAATCCATCCTGACAAAATTGACTGGTACCCACAAATCGAGATGCACATCCCCAGGGCTTTGATGAGTGTTTCGTTTAGCGGTGGGTGACGCTGGAGCTGGCCACAGCTCCAGAAAACAGCAAGAACAAGGAGGTTTTGTGCTTTGAGCTTTATCAGAGGAGGCTGTGCAGGGTCTTGGACCATTTGCAGCCCTCCTGGACCCCAGACATGGTTTGGGGAGATGCTGCTGCCTTGGTATGGGTTCAGCCTGCCCTGACACATCTCCCAGGACCTCGGAGGCAGCCCTGAGATCTCTGAAGACTGCAGAGGGAGGTGGGCACATCCGAAAGCAGCCCTAGGGACACAAGCATCCCCACAAGCAGGGGAAATAAGGTGGAAAAGGGCTTTTTGGGCTAAAATACCTGGAAATGGGGAGTGATGCTTCTACCAGGCAGCCAGGCTGTGCCAGGGCATCTTCACCCCAGGCTGGCAGTACAAAACATGAGAGTCCATTCGTGTTGTCCATCCAGAGGATGGCTACAGGTGTGGGAAGAGCCATCCTCCCCTGGCTCCAGCACTCCACAGCCTAGACCCCGGGGGCCAGACGTGTCCCTCCACTGCTGCTGTTCTCCTGATGCCATCAAGTCTCAAAGCACACATCACAGCTCAGCCCACCTTGAGCCTGGCATCTCCTGTGGGGCCGCATCACCCACAGCCTCATGATGCTGCTTAAGGGCATTTTTCCCGGCTCCCCAATACACACCCCCACACTGGCCACTTGGTTTTTGAGTCTAAACCTGCCGTATTTCGGCTTCCAGCTAGAGGACCGAGTTAAATCTGAGACAGAGAGACTTGTCTTATCACATCTCTGGTCCCTGGGATGTTAGGAGCAGCCACATCACACCAGCCTGGATGAGTTCATTGCCAAGCAGTCGCACACCCCTCCTGGGGCTGCTCCTGGCCTCGATGGAGAAGTAGCTGCTGGCTGGAGCTGGGGATGTCTGTGCTGCTGGACTCCCCGGGCTCTGGCGATGAATCACAACCCGTCTTTGGGAACAAACCACAGGCTTCCAGTAACTGCGGCGCTTCTTTCAGATCACTTGCCCAGTTGTCCTCATCTCAGGGGCAGGATGTGAGTAACCTCCATGGTAGCTCCACCATGGACTGGTGCTGATGGCTTCCACTTGGGCATCCCAGCACCTCCCACTGGGACAGGATGCTGCAAGGGGAAGGGGGAGGATGGGTGGGCTGAAGATTGCAGCAGAGAAGGATGGAAAGCAGGAGGACCTTGCACCCCTCCTTGACCTTCGGGCTCTGCCCCATGCATGGAGGAGACACTGCTGATGTCCAAAGAAGGCAAAGGAGAGCGTGTCGTCTGCTGCTGCTCAGGCAATTTTTCTTGCGTCCTTCAAACAGCATCCTTCGCCCCAGCAGCAAATATAAATCCCTTGTGCACATAAAGTTAATCTTGTTTTCAAACTAGGCTTGGTTTACAGCCTGTGTCTGGATCCTGACACGTTCAAGTGCTCTGTCACTGTGTAAGCAGCAATTCTCGTGAAGGACCTCTCACCCGGCGCTCAGCCCCCTCATCCCCAATGTGGGTGGGTGGGGGCTAAGCAGGGGGTCATGGACGCCCAGGGCATTTGATGCCTGGTGGGAATGATAATTTAATTTGTGCCTATCGGGGAGTGCTGCTTTCTAACCCCAGGCAGACCCTTTATGCCCCAAAGGGAGCCGTGAGACCACCTGATGCTGTGGGCAGCACCAAGTGCACTCGTGTGACAGTCCTGAGGGTGCACCCAGTGCCCCAGGTCGATGGGGTACAAGTCGCACTGAGCTGTAGATTTGCACCCAGGCAGCTCTGCAGCTCCCTCCCAGCCCCACCACGTGTGATCACAGACCTCCAGGATTTTCCTGGATTGCTGGCTTCTCCCTCCAAGGACCCCGAGGTAGGTGGGAGGGAAATGATTTAACACTGTTGGCAGCGGTTGCAAAATCATGAAACGAGCTGCAGAATTTCAGAACTGGAGGAAAAAAAGAAGTGATGTTCTTCTCTTTTGGCTCCTGGTTTCAGGCAGCAGTATTTTTGAGCATTTCTCTGCAATGCGAAGTGTGAGAAGTGCTGCTTTAAAAGAGGAAAGAAGCAGAATCTGAGATTCTTCTCTAATACCAATACTTTGGGAACTAGGGCACATAGTGAGGAACAGCCCAGTCCCTAAGAGATGGGGGTGAAATTAAGAGACCTGGCTACATCACTGACAGACAGCGTGATGGACTTGTCGTCAGTGTTACCCCCATGCAATGAATTTACTGGATATTTTTTGGTGTCTAAACAGTTTTGTTGTCATAAAGAGAATTTGGGTGTGAACATCTCCTTGGAGAGAAGTACAGGTCTGAGTCTGAGGGTGGGTCCAGCAGGCTCCCCATCACACAGCCAAGCCCCTGCTCTGCTGGGAGCAACCTCAGCTCCAGCAGAAGACAATTCCTGCAGAGCAGGAAGGTGTTGGGAGGAGACACAAGACCCGCGTGCATCCCTCTCTGGACAGAGCGCTGGAGGTTTTTCTCACTCAGCATCACGGTGGGGAGATCGATGTGCTTGGCCAGGAGGCTCAGGCCATCTGTCCTGGCCACACTGGACCACCAGCTCATGGATCTGGCCACCAAAGGCTCTCATCCATCAGCCCTGCCCCTCCCATGCTGATTACCTGGAAGCTGATTACCCAAACCTGGCTCAGCAGCTGATCCTGCGTGTCTCTGCGTGTCTCCGCGTGTCACTGGGCGATTAGAGAAGCCAGGGAGGTGTACTCATGCAGTACAAAGGAGAAGGTGTAAATCCAGGACTTTGCTGGACAAAAGCAGTGTTTTTTCAATTACTGTTTGTATTGTACTTGAATTTTTCTATGTGTTGCATATTTTTTGTTCTTTATGCAAAAGAACCTCTCAGAAAGTCAGCCCCCGAAATGGAGAAGGAGGGGGAAGAAAGGCAGCAGCTCTAAAAACCACTTTAAATGCCAAATCAGCCAAATGTGGGCTCTACGAGAAGCTGAAACGAGACGGTAGATATAAAGTGCCTGGTGTGCCTGGGCTGTGAGAGCCTTTATGGCTCACACCCCATCCCACAAAAAGCTGTGGCTTGCAGGAAGCCGGCCACGCAAGGAGGAAGATGCCAGCTACAAAAGCACCTGGTACCATCTGCACAGCGCCGGGGCAGGGTGCCCAGTGCCACCGTCCTTCTCTGCATGTCACCACCATGCTCTGCGGGTGCTGCTGAACCCAAGGACAAGTTGGTACCCAGAGGAAACCTCCAACCAGCTGAGTCTGAAAAGCACTGAGAGGCATTGAAAGGCAGGAGCAGATCAGAGATCCCACCTGGGAGGGAAATAAGAGGGGTCTTGAGACCTGCTGTGGGCATTTCACCTGCGTTCAACAGGACAGTGAGCTCTGCTCCCTGGATAAATGGGTGGCAGGAGGCTGGAGATAGCATCTCCCATGAAGAGGCATTAACCTTGCCACGAAGCGGGACTGAGGTGGGTCTTTATCTCTCCACTGCAGAAGGATGCTTCAGAAGGAGAGATATCCTAATTACAGCTGGAACAAGAGATTTGTATCATCTGTCTTCTAATTTCTTGCTTTTTACACGTCTGCTTGCTAACCCGACTCCTGGTTTTGCGGTCAACAACTGGACTACTCAGTTTTGTAGGCTACAACCTGTTATCGCCATCCAGGATCCTCACAGCACAATTTGTCACTGCAAAGGGAACATTTCCCTTCTCGCACTTAGCCCAGTTCAGAGGATTAGTACATTCAAGACTGAAAAATTGGCTGGAAGCTCACAAAACGAGGGAGGTTGTTTTCTCTGCCTAACGTCTAAATGAGAATTAGGAGTGCAGGCTAGATCTGCTGTTCCTAAACCTCAGAGGACACAATAACCCAAAACAACCAGTTCAGCATCTTCTGTCCAATGCATATTTACCCTGAGTAAAAGATCAATTTCAAATGCAAAAAGCAGTTGGATGAATTCAATTTTGTTTTGCTGATGAGTTGGCCATATGTACTTTCAATTAGTGAAAATAATTTTGGAGATGCCATTTCGTGCTACAGTTGACTTCCAACTTCTGTCCAACACAAGTTGCCACAAAAGAGTAAAACCGGTGTTATTCACCCTCCACAACACCATAAGGATGGGAGAAGTGGGGATCAGAGTATATATGTGTCAAGCCTTTAAGTTATTTACGTTGGGATGGATCTATCCAGTGCAGATCTACGTATCTCGATCAGCCGAAGGAAACGCCAAATTGAAAGTGAAGGCTCCAGTTAACACCGCAATCAAATGTTCCCTCACTGCAGACAATCGATTTTCCACCAAGAAAACAAATAAAAAGTGCAAGTGCAAAGCAAACCTGAAGTTTATTATTGGGATTCTGTTTCCTCTTTCAGATTGAAAAGATTATTTATTCCCTCAGAGGAAAACTGACCTTGTTGCCTGTAAGGAAGCAGCTCAGTATTTCCATCAGGATGGTGGAAAGAGCTGAGCCTCAGGACCAGGAATTGCAGCAAAATGCATCCGCTAGGCATAAATCACACCCTGCACGTCTTTCTAATTACTGTGGCAATTAAAACCAGGCACTGAGCAATGGGCAGATAGCCTGGGTTGGCCCAGGCACCATGGTTGGTGCAGGGCTTGGACATGAAGGATGCGTGGGGGAGGCAGGATCCTCCCCAGGCATGAGGACTGTGCTGGTCACAGAATCCCAGAGTGTTTTGGGTTGGAAGGGACCTTAAAGCCGATCCAGTGCCACCCCCTGCCATGGGCAGGGACACCTCCCACTAGCCCAGGTTGCCCAAAGCCTCATCCAGCCTGGCCTTGAACCCCTCCAGGGATGGGGCATCCGCAGCTTCTCTGGGCACCCTGGGCCACTGCCTCACCCCCCACACAGGAAAACATTTCTTCCTCACATCTCATCTCCATCTCCCCTCTTTCATCTTTTCAGGTCCCCATGAAGCCTGAGAGGGACTCGGCGTCACCTTTCCCTGGTGCACAAGGGACATGCAGGAAGGTCTCCAGGCTGCTGGAGATGGAGCTGCTTTAGGGCAGGGGATGGCCCGATGGAGGATGCCGTCTGCATCGCCGATGCTACGAGCATCGTGGGGCTGGGTGTGAAAGTGTGACAGGGGATGGCTGCTGGCATCACAGCACCTTGAGCTCCCCTTGAGCAGACAGACCCCTCTCGGCCCATAAAGCAGCTGTGTCCCAGCCGCGCTGAGCGTGGTGATGATCTCCCACCCCGTGTGGGTGTCCGGCTGGCTCCATGCGGGATTTACCGCATCCATCCGGACGTGGGCTGTGCTCTCTCCCAGTCCCGACCGCACAGTGCCGCAGGCGAACGGAGCCATTCGCACGGAGAAAGACGAGTGTCTCATTTTTGCATGTTACAAGGTGCAAGTCACTGATTGTAGTCACCGGTGCAGAAAGGAAATAAAGAGTTTAGTCTGCAAGACTGTGCTAATTTTGGCTACGTCTGAGACAGCATTTCTCAGCATCAGCCTCTCAGTGCTTTCAGAGAGTGTGGAGCATCATTCCCTCTGTGAACAGATGGGGAAACTGAGTCGCAGAGGGAGGCTATGACATGCCAAGTGAGGCAAGATGAACTGAGCTGAACGAGAAAGCATCCCTGGTGCCAGGAGCTGGCACTTCCCTTGTTTTAAGGTGGCCAAGAAAAATCATCCTGGTCTCTGGATGCAGGGAGAGAAATGGCAGTGAGACAGCCTGCCAGCAATGTCCTGGTTTTCTGTGCTCTGGGCCTCCTTTGAGGACCAACGGAAAGGTTCTATTGTCACCAGGGCTGGGGGATGTCACCTCTCTGCCGCTGCGTCCCTGTGGTCCTGCTCGGGCATCACTGGTACCCAGGGGTCTGCGTGCGAGAGCAACACGGCCCGTGTCAGGGATGGCACAGAGGGATGCTGGCGAGGAAGGCAAGGGAATGGGGCTGAGGAATAAATGAAGGGCAAACCCAGATCCTGCAAACTGTCCAATGGCTGAACTCTCTGCGCTGCCCTACATCACCAAAAATGGTCCTTCCTCCCCTAGTTGCCCCCCATCACTCATCCGGCCCTTAGCCCATAGGCGACGGCTGCCTGTGCTCCACAGAAGGAGGATCCCAACCCCTTGGAGTTACTTTATGCTCTCTGGCTGATGGCATCACCAATGATGTCTCCTTAACACCCAGATCTGCCCATTTAACCTCCCTCCGGTCGGAAAGGCGGCTACGTGCCAGGCGGCAGGCTGCGGTGGGGCTGGGTGCTGGCGGAGCCAGGGGGCTCAGCTCATTGCTATTCTGCAGGACACCCCGCTGGCTGTGGGGCTTTTTTGTAGCTGCCTTGGAGAGCATCAATTACTCTTTCTTGCAACTGGGCATCCCACGCAAAGCCGCACGCCTGCCCCAGCAGCTGGGCAGTGGTGCTGCCAGCGAAGGCATCTCCCTGCCAGGAGCCTGGACAACCTCTGGGACGGCTGCTTTCCTGTTTCATGGACTTGAAAGTTCAGGACACCTTGGATGAGATGTGTCCCCAAAAGGACTGGCTCCCTAGGATCACTCCTCCCAGCCTATCACAACCCGCATGCTGGGCTTTCTCTGGCTCTCATCTCCTGCACCCATCCCTGCTGCATTCAGTGGGATCACTTTGAAAAATCATTAATTTATCTCCAGGATAAACCAATACTGTTTGCATTAGCTCAGCTGTGCTGGCTCTCATTTCCCCAGGCTCTGAGATGCTGCTGTTGTCCTCAAGGGGACATGCCTCTCAAGCTGTCTCCATCCTTGCCGGGAGCCTCTCACCTTGTGGTCTCCCCTGTGCTCCGTGCCCTGCTGCCTGCAGGGACCACAACCCCCTGATTCACACCTGGGCTTCCCCCACACCCCTGTGGGCAGGGCCCTGCAGAGTTTTTCCCTGTCCTTCCTCCAGCCAGAGGTTTTCTTCTAGCCCATCGGTTTCGTTCCAATGACTCCTGTGTGTGTCATGACAAAACTCATCTCCCAGGTCATTTCACCATGGTGCCTCCTCCACGTTTTCCTCCTTTTTCCATCCTTCTCTGCGTTGCAGTGACCTTTCTATCCCCCTTGCCTCTGCACCAGAATAGAGACCTGCCAACACACCAACTTTATGAATTTCAGATCCCTCTTGACTGTCTCCTGTCTGCTCTGACTCGTCCCTCTCCATGCTGAGGCTCGTGCTGTGACCCGTTGTCATTGTCCCCACTGTCAGGCTGGTTTCAAGCACGGCTGTTTGGACACAGAGGCTCCATGTCCCCCATCCCTGAGCCTTTGCCCAGCCCTGGCTGCTCTGCCGTGAAGACCCAGGGACTTGCAGGTCCCAGGCCACCCGGAGAGGTGGCTGCTGTGTCCCCTCAGAGCCCATCCCCATGTCCAATAGTCCCTTGTGTTTGGGTACAAGCTGCTTTGAGAGATGCTGGACGGGAGATTATTTTTGGGTCTGGCCTCGCTGACTGCAAACTGAGGCTGTGGGTCTGGGGGTCCCTCCAGATCAGACTTTGAAAAGGAGTCTGGTGGGCTTGGTCCCAACTGTCTTCAGCCAAGAACAAGACGGACACCACGTGTGTGTGCCAAGGGCTGGGCAATGACACAGACCAGCCTGTGGCTCCAGAGCTGGTGGCTGGGGAGGGCGTTGGTGCCAGCTCCATGGTAGAGGAGCACCTGCACACCCAGCCCTGACCCCGTGAGTCACTTTTTTCTGCTCTATCACCTGCTCTGTCTGGCGTGGAGTGGAGCTGGGGACATTTCTGTGAGCAGTTGATGATGACACCTTCCATTAATGAAGATAAATTCTTCCATTTAGGGGTGGAGGAAGACCCAGGACCCCCCACCAAAGGGCTGCTGCATGCTCAGGCACCGGATGGCTGTGGTGATGGCACACACCATGGTGAGCTGGTCCTGACTCATCCTGACGTGCTGCCTACAGGGCCAGGTGGGGCTGGCGGGGATCAGGGAGGTTGAATCAGCAGCTTTTGCTTTGGCAGCACCTCCTTCTGTAGGGTGTTTCACTTCTGGTATCACCAGCAGCTGCACAGGGTCCTTGGAAAGTGCTGGACACCAACTCCTGGTGTGCATCACCATTGCCTCCACCAACCCAGCACCCTTGGAATCACACCAGAAAAGGGAAAACCATCTCCAGAGCGCTCAGCGATGCTGGTGGAAGTGTGACAGAGGCCATCTGGGTGTTCTCAGGTGCTTTCAGGGCTCTGCTGATCAACCACAGGTCTGATGGACTATTGTACCATGGACATTGGACCATCACTCACCTGCAGTGAGGGACCTCACCTTCCCCACTGCAGACACCTTGCTGTCCACCTCACCATGTCCAGGTGGCCCTGGCTGTTGGTGCTCCTCACCTTTTGCTCAGTGGGGACCTTATGGTCAGTGTATATTGACATGGGATGAAGAAATGCAAGCTGGCTGGTGTCCCATCGGCCTGCTTTGTAGAGTAGGTCCTCTTGGGTTGATGGTACCCAACACACCTGAAACGCTGCTATGGAGGTGGCAGAGCCTTGCTGGGTTCCATCCACCCATCTCCACCTGGTCTGATGCCTGTGTTCCCCGCAGGATGAACTCATGGGCAGGAGCCCCCTCGACAACGGCATTGTCCCTATGGATGTGTCTCAGCCCCTTTTGACTCTCTCTCAATGGATGGAGACGTCACTTTTAATCAGAACCGATGGCTGACAAGAGTGACTTTTGGCATTTTTGACTCCAGGGTCTGCAGATCAGGGACCTGCAGCCCAGCAGGACCATTTGGCCTCCTGGATAACCCCATTTCATTGAGTAACTCCTGCACGGATCACTGTGACATGGGCTGGGATCACGGAGGAGGATCACTGGATGATCACAGAAAGAACAGGCTGTCCTGGTACATCTCTGCTTCCATCCCTGCTGTGCCCCAGCCTCCATCCCTGCCTGGACGGGTCACCCTGAGTGAGCCTCGGTTCCGTGCCTCAGTTTCCCTGACAGTAAAGGTGCTATTGCCCTTGCTGGGAACATGCCTCCAAATTTACTGGTGATGCATTGTCAAGGGACAATGCTTTAATCTGAAAATCAGTAGAAATGGGTTAAAAAAAAATAATTTATTCCCAGAGAATGATTTTTGTGTGTAGTGGGCAAACCCCAGCAAGGAGCTGGTTTTCATTCCTCACCCGGCAGCAGGCAGACTCAGACTCTGCTGAAGGGACAGATGTCGACTCGCAGCTAACGGGGTCAGGGCGAGATGATGCCCTGGGCAGATTACCCAGCGTGGGGACCGTGTCTCACCCCGCTCAGAGACACAGGGAAAACGCTGGGATGTGATGAGGAAGCCTGTCCAGGGTCTCTGGAAGCTGTGCACCTCCCCTTGCCCTTTTCATACAGAAAGTTTGGGAATAACCCCAAATATTGTCAAGTCTCTACATCATCCCTGCAGAGGACTCACCGCTCTTCCCTCTGTGCTACTGAGAAATGGAGCATCCCACCATCAGACCCCTGCTGCATCCCGAGGGGGGGGACACCTGCAAACCCACGTGTCCCAGGAGCTGGGGACACCACTCACAGCCCGGGTCGCTTCCCTCTGGCTGGCACGGCAGCGTCCGCAGCTTTGTCGCGTGACCTGATTTTGCGTCTGTCGGCAAACGTCTCGTGGAGCCGCTGCAGCAGCTGCGCCCGCTCCCGCAGAGCTTAATCCAGACGTCCCCTGGCCGAGGGAACAGCCTTCGCGGCTTTGATCTCTGACTTCACACGCTCTTGGCTGAAAATTACTCTGCGGATCACAGAGTCGCACTGGAAACCGGCTCACCTGGGTATTTACCAGGATCTCGGGACTGACACAACCTGCTGGTAAATCCCTTCCCATTTCCAAGGCTTTGAGTATTTTGGGGATACCAGAGTTGAGCTCCTGGTCCTGGACCAGCACGGCTCGTCCGTGCACCCCGGATCTGGTTTGGGCAGAGCTCGGTGTGAAATTTAACTCTGGTTTAGCACCCACAGGCTGAGCTGATGCTGGGTGCAGGAAACAGACCGAAGTCTCCAGCAAACCTCTCTGGATGGTGATTTCTGCCTTTTAATCTCCGTCCTTGGTTCAGATCTACTTGTTCCTTGGCAATGAAGGTGTCCGTAGGTCACCCTTGGTTGCTAAAAATATACCTGGTGGAGGGCAGCAAGGGCAGAGAGAAAATCGCTCTGAGAAAGAGGCGATTGCAAAGACCTCCCAGTCCCAAAATGTCTCTGGTTTAGGAAAAATGGGAACATTTTCCTCGGAAATGCAGGATTCTTTTCCAGGGGCAGAGCCTGTAAGGACGGATAGTGTCTTTCCATTGACTAACAGAAACCTTGACGACCTCCCGGGCACGCGAGCCCCCCTGCAGCTCTCCGAGCTCACGTTCCTGGCTGAGTCACCTAGATGTTTTTGAATTGTTTCCTCTGAATTTAAAAATAAGCCTCAGAAGAGCCACAGTTTGTTTTATTCACTCATCTGGCTGGGCAGGATCGCTCGCCTCTGCCCTCGTTTATCATCTGCTCTTTTGGCCAGTGTGGCTGAAGACATCTCCTGTCACCCTTGCCTCCCAGGGACACGTGGAACACGTCACGTCGCCGGCAGACTGCCCTCAGGTGAGGCATACGTTTCCTTTTCTTAATTTCATCCCATTGCTCTGGGTCGAAACTCTTGTGCCAGCCTGAAAAATTCCTTCAGAAGTTTGAAACCTTCCCATTTCGCTGGGTACCATCCCCAGGGGACCAGCTCCCACCAGCACTGGGGCCACCACACATCCCAGTCTGGTTCAAAACCTCCCCATCTGCATCCCGGACGTATCTGCTGGGTCTCAGTGCCCAAGTGTCGGGGGAAGGTTCCTGGCACTTAACGTTGGGAGTGCTGGAAATATTCCCCGTGGGTCCTTAGGTGCTTTGGTGGCTGGAAATTTGGACCAAATCTGGGTCTCATCCTGACATCCTTCTCATCCCCCGTCCCATGGCAGCAGAGTGCCCATCACTCTCCTGCCAAGACCCTCCATGAACTCTTGGTGGAGGAAAGGGGGGAAAACCATCTCGGACACGTGCCCTGCTCCATTACCCAGCTGGCCGAGGGTGAAAAGACTTCTCTGGCTCCACCGTGACCCAGCCCCAGCTGGCCCCACGCCTGCGGCTCTTGGCAGGCCTGGAGAGAAGGGGAAAGAGCGCTGAAATCCCAGCAAGAGCCTGAAAAACAGTGGGGTCAGGGTGGAAATCTTCCCTCCCCTTCCACCAGCGGGTCCATCCCAGAGCTCGCAGGATACCTGAGAGTCCTCCTCACCTCCTGGCTTGCAGGCACTGCAGTCCAAAGCCAAGGGATGCTCCTGCCATCCCTGAGCTGTTTTGTCTCGTAAGGCTCAGGACGGGGCAATTCTGAAGCATTGGAGGATGCCAGCGCTGACGGCAGAGACACCCCTGGACCCCACTTTACCCTGGGTTCTCCCCCTGCTGCACCCCAGCCTCCTGCCCCCTATTTCCCAGCAATTTCCAGCCCAGTTTGGTCTGATTTCCATGGCTCTGCAGCCTCACACATGCATTCAAAGTCTTCAGCAACACAAAACACAGCTCGCCCTGGCACGATGCTCCTTGGGATGCTGCAGAGTGGGAAGGGGGGCAAGTGGGAGGGCACCCCAATGATGGGGCCCAGGCACAGAGGATGGAGGTCCCTGCTGCGGAGAGAGAGACCCCACATACAAGGGATCTTGCTACTGTCAGATTTCTCCAGTTTTTGTCTTCTTGGCACATGTTTCAAAGCACTTGAGGAAGGGATTGGTAGTCTAAGACAAGCAGATGGAGCAGGATCCCCAAGGAAACCCTGAGATGGGACCAGGCTGCATCCGTGCACCGAGCCTCCCTGGACAAGGGGCTGTGGTTCACCATGTCCCAAGGACACCAAAAAGCTCAACACAGCATCTCAGAGCAGACCCAAGGGCCCCCAGGTCAGCCTCCAAGTGGAGACTGGCGCCAAAGGAGCTACATCCCCCCACAAACATCCCCCCGGCACTGTCCCCTCCGTCATCCTGCCACCAACCCCTGCCGCAGGGATGCTGAGGGGCTGGTTCCTGCCGGACACCCCCGGCCGGCTGCTTCCCCTCCCTTTGAACTCGTTTCATCTTGCTCGAGTGCGGCTGCAAGCGGGAAGTTTGGGCTGGGCTGGGGGACCCTGCTGTGTCTGGCTGGGGGGGGATGACAGGACGGGGGTCCTGCCTTGCTGCCGGGCGGGGAGGAAGGATGCGAGAAGGGAGATGTGAGCTTTTCCACCAGCGTGAAGACAGCCAACCTATTTTAGGTGGTTTCCAGCTGTTTACAGTGATTCCTGTGGAGGCTGGGGAGTGAGCAACCCTCTGCTTCAGCCTGCTCAACCCTGTGATGCTCTTGCAACCCTCCATAGCCGAGAAAAGGCCTCCTGGGGGGAGGCAGCGTCGTTCAGACCCCAGCATCCAGGAGGGATGGTACCCAAGGGTTTGAGGCAGAGGGTTGGGTGGAATATCCTGGTCTCCTGACCGTGCTGGGTGAGGGCTGGGTTTACCTCCAAGAGCAGGAGGAAGGAGGTGCCAACTCAAACCAATGCAAGACCCCTCTCCATCCCCCGAAATCTGCCTCTACCTTGCACGGGTGGCCCACGCTCTTCCGTGTTTGTGTCAATGGGAAACAACGGGTGTGAGAACGCCTGAAACGGAGCACTGGATGCCACTGGGGCATCTCCCGCTGCTATCACGAGACACATCACAAAAGTCTCAGGGCACCGTTTGCTCAAGACATGCTGCCAGCAAACACCCATCCTCGGAGCCACAAAGATCCCGATCTCCCCCAGGGCTCGCTCTCTGATCGGGTCCACCGGCAGCAGTCGGGTCCCCGTGTTTGCTGGAAGAAGGAGAAAACCTGTCGGCTGTTCCCCCAGGCTCGCAGACCCCGGGGCTGGGGGCTGTGTGGGCAGCCAGGAGCCGGAGCCAGGCTGCGATGCACCATGTTCCCTCCTCCCTGCCAAGCTGCGCTTCCAGCCCCGGCTCTGCCTAATTAAATAGAAAGCCTGGAAAGTCCGACGGTGACTTTGCTTCTCTTTCAGCCAACTCTTCCCAGCCAACGGTCCTGCTGACTTCTCACCCCAGCTGGCCAGTATGGGGCAGGGGTGTGGAAACCCTTGCACACCCCTTCATAGAACCCAAAATGCAAGTTGACCCCCGGAGAGGAGACAGCATCTGCAGGGTGGCCGGCACGAGGAAGGAGCAGGGATGCACGGAGCCTCTCTCCTTGCTCCCAGTCCCTGTCGGCTGCCTCTACAAAATGCATTTCCCTTCCTCACTGTCCCCTCTCCCCGAGCCTTGGCAGAGCCAGGGCTGCCTGCGGATGGATGGAGGGGCTGTGGATGGGGGGAATCCCCATGCATGACAGCCCCACGAGACCCCCTCGGCCACACGGGGCCACATGTGGGTCACACTGTCCAGCAGCCACCCCGTGCCAGGCTTAACTGGGGACTTTCTTTGGCACAGGAGCAGGCTGTGGCACGCACACTGCCTGCTGACCCTGTCCCCTCCGTGCCTGATGCCAGCCATGTGCCGGAGGGG
This sequence comes from Syrrhaptes paradoxus, assembly GCA_013400615.1. NCBI lineage: Eukaryota > Metazoa > Chordata > Aves > Pterocliformes > Pteroclidae > Syrrhaptes > Syrrhaptes paradoxus. Next base: position 57,862 of record VZTO01009402.1, on the reverse strand, counting down.
ATGTCCCTGCTCCATGGGGCTGGGACAGGCATGGGGCAGGCTCTGGGGGCTGCTTTAGGGGTGTGGTCAAGGCAGAGATCCCCCCACATCGCTCCCCACCTGCCTGCAGATCTCTGTGGGATGCCATCACTGCCTGCAGACCTCTGGGGACGTTAGCAGTGTCCCTGCGGTCACCCAGCCACGAGTGGCCACAACTGTCCTGCCGAGGTGTCACGGGCTCTCGGCACCCAGCGCCCATTTACACACCAGTTCGGCATCATGGTGAGGAATGACACCGCGAACCCACGATTCGAGCTGTTGGAGCCGTAAAAAGATTTTCAGTGTCATCTTTGAGCATCTAGCTACAGGTTGGGAGAAACTCGAGGCTGTTCAAGATTTAGGGAATATTCTTTAGTGGAATTTTCTGTCCCATTGGGTATTTCCAATGTTGTTTTGCTGCTGTTGTGCTTAGGGCACAAAAATCACCCAAAACCATCGCGTTCATCAACTGTCGGGAATTCACACCAGGGAAGGAAGGAAATATCCAGGGATAAGAGAACAGGAAAGCTGGCAATGCCGAACCTTTCTTGTTGAGGCTAGAAAGCCTTTCAATATTAAAGTAAGCTACAAAAAGTCAGAGGAAAAGCTCACAATGCCAAGAAATTGGGCACGAAATGGGACAACAAATTCAAGGTCCATATTGCAGGAGAAAAGCCCACCTAAGCTATATACAGCGGGGCTCTATTTGTCCCAGGAAAAAATCCTGGGCTCCCTGAAATCTGCCTGAAAAGTCCTATTTGATACTCAGAGGCAACAAGAGAGGAAAAGAGCCTGGGTTTGTTAGAAAAATGAGCGACGAGAGCTAGGCAGCATTGCTATGTATAGAGTCACAGTCCTCCCACACCTGAAGCCATCCCCACCGCGCAGGGGATGCAGGAGGACCAAAAAAGCACCGAGACCAATGACAGGGTGAGAATCGCTTCAGTTACACCGACGGGCTGGAAGACGAGGATTTTTTCAGGCTGGGAAAAAAAAAATCACACTTGGGGAGAAAGCTGGGAACAGCCTGTGAAACGTGTGTGGCAGGGAGGGGGTGGGCAGGGACCGCGGTCTCATCCTGCGCCCCCTCCTCTGCCTTACGCTCCTTCACCGTGCAGCCTGTGCCGGCCACAGCTGGGGGAAAACCCCCAAAACAACAGATTGGGGATCTGGGGACACTGAGAACTCCAGAGCGGTCAGTTGATCCTGGTGCCGGTTGCCTCCTGTCCCTGTCTCACTGTACGGGAAAGTGATTCCTGCCCCAGGAAAAGTCTTATACCTGTTGGGGTCTGGACGGCGTCTGACACAAGGGGGTTGGTCCTTTTTTGGGGGGGTCTTTGTGCTGATGAAGGGTCATGAACCCCTCCAGAAAATGAGTTGGAACCTGTGTTTGAACTGCAAAGTGGTCAGAGGGGTGACACGAGCTGGGCGTGTGCTCGGCCGTCCCAGCCGGGATGAGTTTTCCAGCAGCGCTCTTGGCAGCAGGAGCATTCCCGGAGCCAACAGCCCGGCAAAGGTGTCCCTGGTGCTCGGACAGAGCAACGGGGACCAGCGACAGCAGCTGCACAGCGAGGGGCTGAGCTGGGACGTACGGACTGCAGTCGAGCAGCACCCACGCCGGCTGTCACATCCCCTTCCAGCCCTACTGACACCCTCGGTCCCACTGCAGTACCAACACCAGCTGTCACATCCCCTTCCAGCCCCACTGACACCCTCGGTCCCACTGCAGCACCAACGCCGGGTGTCACATCCCCTTCCAGCCCTACTGACACCCTTGGTCCCACTGCAGCACCAATGCCGGGTGTCACATCCCCTTCCAGCCCCACTGACACCCTCGGTCCCACTGCAGCACCAACGCCGGCTGTCACATCCCCTTCCAGCCCCACTGACACCCTCGGTCCCACTGCAGCACCTCGGCCTCACGGTTGCGTCCCCCCAGTCCCAGGGGCTGCGGCACCGCACCAGTGGGGAGGGAGCCGGCCGTGAAGAGGTTAAAGATCTCCTCCAGGAGCAGCAGAGTTCAAATAAAGTGCATCCCCCACATTCATGCCCCATGGTATTTGCTGTGGGCTTGGCTTTGACACCACACAGATGATGAGAAAGGGGGAAAACGGGCAGAAGGGTCACTTGTGGGGCAGCCCCATAGCCAGGGGCCTCTCCTGGGTGAGCCTGCCCCATGAGATGTGCCAGGCTGTCCCCTCTGGTCCCACCAGAACCCAAAGCTGTGTCCCACATGTCCATGAACAAGCAGATTAGCACCCTTGGGCTAATCCCCACGACAAGGGAACACCTGGGCTGGGGACAGATCTGTCACCCCCTTTCCACCCCCTGAAGCACCCCACTGCTGCTCTCCCACGTGCAGAGGGACACTCTGTCCCGACCACGGGAACCCCATGATGGGCTGCCCTGGCTGCCACAATGCAATCTCTGCACACCCAGACCCCCCTGAACCCCCAAGTAAAGCTGCCAGAGGCTCCGGGACCCCCTCCCAGCCCAGCCTGCCCGACTGCAGCTGTGGCCAGATGTTCCCCGGGGCAGCAGCATGAAGGAAAACCTGCCTCCCAGATCTTCTCTAGGAGTTTGGGGCATCCTTGCTCCCTTTTAACCCCTGCAGCAGCCACCGCAGAGCCATTCCCGACACGTTTTCCTACCTGACAGGGATCTTGACCCGCAGGTACCGATCCACGGCGATGGCCAGGAGTGCCAGGATGGAGCTCTCGGTGAGGATGAGGACGGGACAGGCCACCATGAGGCAGCTGTAAAACTCTGTCTGCGGCCCGATGTTGATGATGATGGCCAGGGGGATGACCAGAGCCCCCACGGCCACGTCGGCCACCGCCAGTGAGACGATGAAGCAGAAAGTGGCATCCCGCAGAGCCTGGTTCATCTTCACAGCCCAGATGACCAGGATATTCCCCGGCACGGACACTAAAGCGATGAGGACTTCAATGGAGATGTAGGCAGCCTGGAAGGCTGAGACGGGGTGTGCCATGATGCTCGGGTCCCCTCCTCGCTCACGCTGGGGTCCCTCTGTCACCTGCAAAGGGACAAGGAGGGTGGTGAGCGACTGGCATCCTTCACTGCGCTGCGAACGGGGATGGAGCCTGTGCGGGAGGGGTGGGAAAAAAAACAACCCAACAAACAACACACCAAGAAAAAAAACCAGCCCTCTCCCGTCTGTGCTGTCCCCTGGGACTCCGGACCCCCCCGGGACTCATCCTGCACCCACCTCCATCCCGCTTCGCAGCCGCTCCCGGAGCTACGGGACGAGCGGGAGCCACCGGCCAGCCCCGGGGAGGGCTGTGGAGCCCCCCCGCCCCTCGGGGCCGCCCCGGGGCCGCCTGCCAGAGCCTCTCGGAGCCGATACAACCGGAGCGGGGGCCACCATTCCCCCGTTCCCCGCCCCGGCTGCTTCCCGCCGCCCATCTCTCACCCAGCCCCGGTAACGACCGCCCGCCC
>VZTO01009402.1:0-54145 GCA_013400615.1 Syrrhaptes paradoxus | reverse complement strand
GGGTGGGGGGGGTGCAGGAGGGGGGGTGGGAGGTGGCAGCGGGAGGAGCAGCAGAACCGGTGTCACCCCCAGGCTCCCGACGTGGGTCCAGTCTCCGTTTTAGCACCAAAACTGGTTTTTGAGATTGGGGGTAGAGGTGGGGGTCGGGAGGATTTGGGCTGGGGAGAGGCAGAGCCTGAGTTCGGGGTGAGCGAGGACCCAGGGTTCAGCCCCCCCAGGATGGGGCCAGCACCCCAAGTCAGACCCGAACTGTCCCGAAGAGCTGGGACACCCGCTCAGGCTCTGGCTGATGATGTCTCTCACCCACAGTCACTGCTGGGGTGGGTCAGGGGTGAGACCCAAAGACCCCATCATCCTCTGAACGGCACCCCTGGGTGCTGGGAGGGGGGGCTGCACCCCCTGCTGGGGAGGGGGGAGGCACAGGGTGGGAGCACCCCTTGGGCAGGAGGCTGTGCTGGTGGAAGCAGAGCTGCCGGGGCAGATGGAGGGGATTTCCTACCCCAGGGAAGGTGTGTGGAGGGATGGTGGCCCCAAATTGGTGCTAAGGCTGGACTGGATGATATTTAGGGTCCAAACAAGAAGTTTGGGGGAGAATGGTCACCTTCAAAATGTCCCCCCTGGTCTGGGTAACGGAGAGGCAATGGGGCTGGGGGCTTGGTCTGAATGATGGAGCTGAGTCAGCCCAACCCCCCAGGGAGCCCCAGTGGGGACCAGGCACCCAGAAGTTGCTCCCCAGGAGTGGGGTTGGTTCATCTGAGTGCTGCAGGGACCAGGACCAGCTACAACCTCAGATTTGGGGCAAGGTGACTCTCCCAAACCCCATCTGCACCTCTCCCCATCCTTTGGTGGGACTTGGTGCTGGAGTTGTCCCCTCTCACTCTGCCCAATGCCTGGATCTGTCCCTTGGGGCTGATCCCCAACCCTCTCCTCCATCAGAGCCTGCACACCCCACGGCAGGGATGGGAACAGCTTTGGGACCATCATAAACCCAGCAACGGGTTCCTCCATCAGCTGGTGGCCCGTGGGCTTCCCTCTCACTTCCCTGGCCAAGTGGCCAGCATGGGGCTGGAGGGGTCGAGCATCCAAAAGCTGACCAGGGACTGTGGCAACATGCCACGTCCAGGCACTGGGCTGTGCCAGCAGCAGGGTGAGGAGAGCTTATTTGGATTTGAACGATCTGTTTGAGCTACAGAGAAAAAATAAACTGAGGATGGCGGCCTCACGTAAACACCGTGCTATTTATGGGAGGCGTTTGCTGGAGCATCTCACAGCGCATCTCCTCACACGTCCTCCACCGCGGGGACGAAGCTGTTACCCCGCTATAGGGCTCAAGCCCTAGAGCCAGAGACAATGTGTGGGGTGGGTATGCCCAGGACAGGGTACTGGGAATGGAAAGAGCATCCCCAGCGAGCCCCAAAACCCCTTGCCCACTGGCTTCCCAGGGCAAGTGTCTTTGCAATCAACCTCTGGCTGGGAGCAGAGCAGGAAAACTGGCAGGTTCATCACGGGAGAGCAATGCGGAAGCAAAGGCGGGCAGGTCCCAACCTAATTGTATGCAAATCTCCCCAGTGCGGTGATTAAAAAACCACTCCTTTTCCTTAGAGGATTTGAAGCTTATTCCCCCTCCCTGGACTCGTGCCCCAGAATACTTAATTTTAGCAGCACCCCTAAAAAAAACCCACGTTATGCCAAAAATGAGCTGCCCAGCTGGGATTCTGCCAAAAAGAGGGGGCAGGAGCTCTCCCACCAGCCCAAGTGAACTGTCCCAGGGGTTTGACAAAGGCTCCAAAGATCGAAGGAGCAAATGTTGGTGCTGGTGGTTGCAGGTGGTTGTGCAGAGCCCATTCCTGACGGACACTCATCATTCTGGACATGAGGCTGGGGCTGGTGTTGGCTGAGTTTCGGGGATTCCTTAAAAGCCCGTGAGAGGTAATTTTCTGGTCAACATCAAGCACTGAGAAGGTTATTCAGTTCTTCTAGGCTCTTGCTGGGGTTTGGAAGGAGAAAATGACCTGAGATCTGCAACGGGTCCTGATGATCCCAAGGAAGTGTTGGATGATGCTGCTCTGGGCAAATAGAATCACAGAACAGTTTGAGTCCCTGCAGTGAGCAGGGACATCTGCCACCAGACCAGGTTGCCCAGAGCCCCATCCAACCTGACCTTGAATGTTTTCAGGGTCAGGGCATCTACCACCTCCCTGGGCAACCTGTGCCAGTTGCCGGTGCGGTGGGAGGGGTGGGATGAAGGAGGGCACGGAGGGGACACAGCGTATTCAGTATTCCTGCACCGGCTTTTCCACCTTGCCACCTTCCATGGGATAGGGACAGGACCCAACCTGGGCTGTGGCTGGAGGGAACGGTTGGTGTCTGGCTCCGTGCCAGCATGATGCACTGCAGGGTTTGGCGTGTCGGGGCCGGCTGAGCCAGCCTGCCTGCCTGATGAGACCAAATCCCCACCGAACACCCCCAGGGCTCGGCAGCAGCCAAGAAACGCTTTTCCAAGAAGGCAAGTCAGGGCATGGGCAGCTCATTTCCACCCATATCTTCTTCAACCTTTCTTGTGGGTTTGAGCTTTCTCCCTCCTACCTCGGTTTCCCTACATGAAGAACATCTCCATGCTGCCATCCCAGGTGCTCAGGGCAGGAAGAGTTGAAGGTTTCTCCACCTCTTCCATCACAGGGACCATCCCACAGCCCTTCAGGTCACGGAAAGGGGCCTCTTAATTAGGAAAGTTAATTAGGAGGGTGGCTGTTGCCAGCAGCAAAGAGCTGTGTCCTTGGAGGGCTGACATTAATTAGGATGAGTGAGCCCCCGAACACCACGGTCCGGTGGGTCCAGACAAGATGGCACAAGGCAAAAAAAAGAAAGAGCAAACAAAGGGAAAACCCGGAGCTTTTCCAAGGATGCCCTCGCTGCACCGAGATGCTGTGGAGTGATGGTCATCCCGTGGCACCAGCCCTGGGGCCACCAGACGTGTGTGCCAGGTGACACAGAGCCCCGGTGGGACTTCATGTGGGGTACAGAGCTGCTCTGTGACTTCTGGCCGGTTTCTCTCACATTTAATGGGCCACACGGCCTTTGGGAAGCTGTTTGGGGAGGAAGAGGCACGACGCCCTGCAGGGCGATGCATCCCCATCTGGGCTTTGCTGCAGATCCTCAGCAGCAATGACACAGCGGAGAAAAAATTCGCGGGAAAGAATTTAAACCAGCAAATCCCGGAGGGCGGATGGACGAACAGCGGCTTCCCCGCGGACTGACCCTTTCCACCAAAGCACATTCCAGCCCTGCCACCCAGAGCCGCTTTGAACACGGGTTGGCAGTGCAGCCCACATGCCGAGAGGGAAACTGAGTCACGGCTGGTGTCTCTGGTCACTCTGCAAGCAGGTACCTGTCTGAGGACGGCTCCTCTCCACCCCGGGTAGATGCCGTGTTCATGAGGCTGCAGGCTCCCACGCAGCGGCCGGAGGGGCCGAGCCTCGCTCAGTGTCCGGCCAGATGCCAGCCAGATGTTGCCTGCAGGCAGCTGGGTCGCAGCCAAGCCGGTTGCCTCGGCACGGCAGGATGCTAACGGGCTTTTGCGCTTCCCTGGAGGGGAGGAACTGCTGAGACATCACTCGATGGAAGAGAAAACACTTCCAAACCCCAGCCAGCTCTCCGCCAGTGCCATCCTCACGGCAGCGGGGTAGCGCAGAGGTCTGCTCCGCTCGCCGGCCATGCGGCGTGCCCGGGGCCGCGGTGGGGTGCCAGCATCTGTCCCCGTGCCCCCATCCAGGCCCTTTGCCTCTTCACCGTTGTGACTTTTTCACCACGCACTGAGTTTATTTTAATCCCCAGGGAGCCCCGGCAGCATTATCGCACCAGGCTGCCAGCCAAGAGCTATTCCTGCCCAGCAATTCCAGCGGGTTCGGCAGCGCAGGAGGGGGTTAAACATTTCCCCTTTGCCCCCACTCCATGGCCACCTCTTAAACAAACCCATCAATTTTTAACCTCTCTTTTTTAGTTTGAGGGAGCCCAGGGAAAGGCAGGATGGTGCTTGCTGCCTCCAGCCCCGCGGGCAGTGAGCGGTGCCCATGGGGAGGGAGGGGGGAGGCTGGGGGTGTGAGTGCTCTGAAGCATGCAGCAGCGATGACAGATCTTTCTGGGGCAAAGACTCGTGTGAAACACGACTTCCCAGGAAAGAAAAAAAGAAAAAGAAAAAAAAAAGAAAAAAAAAAGAAAAAAAAAAGAAAAGGGGAGAGGAAAATGTAAAAGGAAAAATGAGGCTTCTGCGAGTCCTGGTTTGCTATGGGAGGTGAATGAAGGTGCATCTTCCCTTGATGGATCTCCAAGGTGGTATCAGGATTTTCTGATTGATCTTTGGGGAAATATTGGGGAGGGATGAAGAGCTGAGTGGGTCCTGTGCCTGGAAGACCCCAGGGCCAGCCCCAGACCTGGGGACACGGGCTTGTAGCTCCCGGTATTCTGTAGGGGTGGTGGAAGATGAGGATTTGGGGTAAAGGAGAAAACAGGGGGTGAAGGAGTGGCAATGACTGAAGGAAGCGGCCGAGGAGGACAGGACTGGGCTTGTTTGGTGCCTCCAGGGAGGGGATGGAGAGGTGCCCCCTCATCCCCACGGCTGCTGCTCCGAGAGTTTGTATTTCTCACTTCAGAAACATGTCCCGTATTTCTATTTTGAAATTCTCCACTTTTAGCTTCCAGCTGTCACTGCATCTTTCTCCGCTGGCTGGGCAGCTCTCGATTTCGGCAGCAGGGTGGGTTTTTTTCGCCACTCAAACACTTACAGACTGTAACCACATCTCCACCCTCCAACACAGAAGCTCTTCCATCCGACTCACGCAGCCCTGTGCTCTGCTGCTGCCCAAATGATTTCCTTCCAACCGACCTAAACGGAAAAGTTTGATTTCCAGAAATTAACTCGGGACAGAAATTCACTGAGCAGGTCCTCTGTATTGTAGGAAAAGCTGTTTAAACCCTTCCCAAGTGCCTAAACCTACAGATTCCTATTGAAGATGTTGAAAATTCCCTATCAGCAGAGGGGACCTGCCTCCTGTACTGTTCCCCTTCTCCTCCTCCATCTGGGATCCTTTCCCTTGGCCCCAGAGCAGCACAAACATCACCGGAACCCTCCGAGCGCCGGCGAAAACAGGCTCCCAGCCCTGGTCCCCGAGGGATGGCTTCTCCAGGATGGTGACACTGTAGAGGGACATGTGACATTTTGCATCGCATGGAACAAACTCGAGATGGTCGGCGACGACGTTCCCACAGCTGGCTGCCTTCCTCAGGGACGCGCGAGCACAAGTCCCCTGCCATGAGCTTGGAGCGTGTCAACCTCGATGGACACGGGGCGGGGGAGCCCAGCTGCTCCTCCTGCCCTTCCTCCCCTTGCTTCCATAGCGGGGGAGGATTTAGGGTGCAGGACCCAGCCTGGGGCTCACCCAGCCTCATGGTGAATCTGTGCCCTGGGAGGAGGTGACTATCCTGAGACCCCCCCTGGGGTGCTGCCCCCAGCTCTGGGGTCCTCAGCACAGNGGGTGCAGGGACAGGACGAGGGGGAACGGTTTGAAGCTGCAAGAGAGGAAATTTGGATGAAAAATTAGGAAGAACTTTTTTAAGATGAGGGGGGTGAGGCAGTGGCCCAGGGTGCCCAGAGAAGCTGTGGATGCCCCATCCCTGGAGGGGTTCAAGGCCAGGCTGGATGAGGCTTTGGGCAACCTGGGCTAGTGGGAGGTGTCCCTGCCCATGGCAGGGAGTGGCACTGGATGGGTTTTAAGGTCCCTTCCAGCCCAAACCATTTTGGGTTTCTGTGACTTGCCACATCCATGTCCCATTGGACCTGCTGCCGCTTCAGGGTGCTGCATGGCTCCAGTGTTGAGAGGTGATGGAGAAGTGGGGACCCATCAGTGGAGGTCGAGTGCTGCAGGAATCAGCTGGCTGGCTGCAGCTTTTGGGGTGCTGAGAGCCCCGAAATGCTCTCCTAGCTCTGGAGGGGACAGAGAAGAGGCAAGGGGGAATGCAGCCATCGCCTTGCTGGGAAAGGCTGAGAGGACTCTGGATGGACCAGGAGAGCACAGGGTGGAAGAGCAGAGACCTCAGGCAGGTGTTGTGAAGGCAGCTGGGTGCAGAACCCCCAAATTCCTCTGCTCTCCCCTGGGACCAGCTCTTTAGAATCACAGAATCACTAAAGTTGGAAAAGATCTTAATCCAACCATCAACCCACCACCACCCAACCCACTAAACCACGTCCCAAAGCACCTGAAGTGGAGTTTGCCATCCATGTCCACCTCCTCTGACCAGGCTGGAGATGCAGGGATGGAGCAGGGGATGGGACCTCCCGGCCCTGTCTCCATCTTTTGTATTTTCCTGCGGTGCTGAAAGAGGATGAAACCCCACGTCACACCTGCTCAGCCTTCCTGGAATAACCAGGAGCTGGGATGCTGCATTTCCACCCATCCCCTGGGTGGAAGGGGAGGAGCCAGGACCCAGCACAGCCACTGAAGATGCACTGGGAAAGAAAAAACCCACCTGTGGCCCCAGGTGTGCACCCAAGGGTCCCCTCCTGGGGACAAGGGACATGCCCAGCCCCAGGGGCAACTGGGGCTCCCAGTTTCAGCTCACTAAATAAATGCTCTTGATAATGCAGCAACCAATACGAATGCTGGGGGCTGAGGGGTTCGGCTTCCCCCCCCCAGGCATTTCAATCCCCAAAAGCAATTAAATGTGGGGCAACGGGACCAGATGTGACATGGGGACTGGGCAAGAGCATCCTGTGTGGGACAGAGGACACAGCGCCTGCAGGAGAAATATAAGGTGGGGGGGGGGAATATCCTCAAAGCACATTCCTGTCCTTCGTGAAGGGGTGAAAGCTGAGCTGCTTCCCAAGAGAGATGTGGCTGCTAAAGCTGAGACTAAAAATTCCTTCCCCAGGACAATTTCACCTCCAGCAGAGCACCAAAACGCAAAGGAAAGGGTTTCCGGGAAGTCCCCCCACTTCCCCGGAGCCTCCCGTCTCCCGGATTGGGATGTTTTGACCCAAAAGATGAACCGGAGCCCTGGGAGGGGGTGGGAATGGGAGGAAGTCAAACCCTGGGAGCTATTTTCAGCCCTCGAGCAGGAAAAGCACCTGCTGGGGTCATTACGCCACGGGAAAAAACAAACCTCGAGAAAAAAAACAAACCTCGAGATTTTCTCCCCGGGGGGTGGGAAATAAATAGCTGGGCTCATCCCTGCTGGGGAATCGGTGCCGGATAGAGGGGGTCACCCCGCGGGGTTCCAGCTCCTGATCCCCCCTCTCAGCTCCCCAAGAAAGGGCTGGGTCTGCCCCCCCGCCCCCCACAGATCCTGTGTAGGGAGGTGATGGGGGGGTTTCTTCCTGCCCCCCGAAAAAGGGGGGTTCAAAGGGGTCTGAGATGCTTTTGGCTTCTGCTGTGGGGTGTGCAGTCCTAAATTTGGACTCGGTGTGCGGATAACCGGGCTGCTGCTGCCCTCTCCCGTCAGCCACCCTGCACGGCTGGGGGGGTTGATGGATGATGCATCCCTCTTGGCAGGGACCTCGGGACCCCCAGCGCCATGGGACCCTCGGGTGACCTGGCCAAGAAAGGGGGGGGTTGTCCTTGGTCACAACCTCAGGGTTCCGAAAATTTGCATTTCAAGGCATTTTTTCCTTGCGGCAGCCACCAGTTGCGTTTTCTCAGTGGTTGAGATGGAAGGAGTTCGACCCCCTGCCATGGGGTGTGAGAAGCACCCCAAAAAAATCGACCCCCTTCCATGGGGCTGTGGGGAGCACCCCAAAAACATCTCCCCCGCTTCTTTTCCCTCGATCAAAACCCACCAGCCTTCCTCACCCCTCCCAGCCCATCCTCATCCTCCCGGCTGTCATCTCCCCTGACTGCGGTCCAGCTCCATCAGCTCGTGGGGTGCAGGACCCCCGCATGGAGGGTGTCCCAGGGAGCCCCATGGGGTGCAGCGCTGACCCCCCAGCCCCGGGTCTTGCCGCTGCAGGGTCAGGATTATCCTCCAGCCGCTTGACCGGTCCTGACACCACGCACCAGAGCGGCAACAGCTGAGCATGCGAGGGGGAGTGGGGGTCTTGCTGAGGCATGGGCCCCCCTTATGGGGCTGAACACCCACCAGCTGAGGGGGGGCACGGAGCCTGGGCGCTCCTGGGGTGGGCTGAGCAGCCAGTGTTTCCCCCCACAATGGGAATTTGCAGGGTGAGGCCCCTCTGGAAGGGCTGGGTGCCCCTCCCTGGGAACCGGTTTGTCTGGCATCACCGCTGGCATGTCACAGGGAGAATCTGCTGTCCCTTGTCCCCTTGGGAATCCCACCCCAAAGCCACAAAACCCCCACGAGCCTCCCTCTCCGGCAGTCGAGTTACCATGGGGTACCCTATAGGTGGGGGGGCACCCCTCCTTGTGTCAACATTTGCTGTCCCATGGGGTGGGGGCAGAAAAATGCAGGAGTCACCAGTTTATGTCCTGAAAGCCCCACACCAGTGTCACCAGCTCCTTTTCCTGCTCGTTCACCAAACCCTGATCCGGCAGCATCAACACCCATTGGGTCGTGGAGGCTGGATGAGTCCCAGCAGGAACGTGCCCACCATGGGGACAAGGTGACAGTCACCCACCCAGGACACCTGGTTTGCAGCCACCCAGCTCCCTCCACGGTCCTTGCATGGCTCCTGGCATCCCGACTCAGGGCTGTCCCCTGCTGAGGGACACTGCTGTCCCCAGGTCCCGTCCCCGGGCCCTGCGCCATCCCCCTGCCCCAGCCAGCTGTCCCTCTCGGGGGGTCGAATAGCTGCCATATGTCGCTGCTGAATCCCTCGCATTCATGGGGCTTCCTCCAAACACCCACCTGTCCCCCCGCTTGCCGATCCGGGCTGTCCCACCCTGGGGAAAACAGCCCCTTGTTGACAACCCGAGTGTCCCCTCCCTGCCCTGGGTCCCCCGGTGACACATGTGGGGACAGCCCGGCCAGTGTCACCGTGCAGGGGACAGAGGAGCAGCCTCGTGCGTGCTGGGGGTGTCCCTGGCATGGGGGGCTCTGGACGGGAGAGTCCACAGGGGAGTTCGTTGGTGGGGGTCCTGCTGGGGAGATCCCTCCTCTGGTGGCAATTTGGGGCTGGGGGCTGGGAAGGGCCATGTCTAGGCCACGGGGTCATGAAGTGACAGAGGCTGTGGTGGGGCAGAAATGCGGGAGGTTTAGCGCTGGCTGTGGGGCAGAGCATCACCCAGGGAAGCAAGAAGTGGGGTCAAGGCACCCAGTATGGCCCATGAACTGGGCTCCAGCAGACCCGTGTGTTGGGGAACCTGGACTGGTCCCCAGACTGGGATCCAGTGGATTGCTGTGCTGGGGCACCCAGTATTGTCCCCAGACGGGGATCCAGTGGACTGGGGGCTACTTACCCACCAGCTGTTGATACCCCCCATTCCGGATCAAGCCTGGAACATCAATAACCAAAATACAGCCATTCTCCAGACGGGCTTCATACCACCTTCGTTATCCCGGATTTCATGGTGGGGAAACTGAGGCACAGAGGCTGGCACCTGGGGCTGTGGGGATGAGAGGTGGGGACTGAGCTCCGTGGGGACACAGTGCTGCAGGGGCACGAGCAACCCCCTTCCACCCCCCTCCCAACCCACCAGTGAACCCAAACTGGGTGAGCTGGCACAGACGGGTGACCAAGGTGCTGTTGGCCGGTCCTGCCACCACTGCTCCCGTCCCAGCCAGGGACAGACAGCAGGACATCGTCCCCCATCGCTCCCCACGGGCTGGACCCAGCAGCCTGAGACGAGGCTGTGCAGGGGCTGGGGTTGAAGGGGCAGGTTCTGCCGTGGCCCCATCGTGGCCGAGCAGCTGTCGCTGTCCCAAATCTCCGGCGAGCAGGCACGTCGGAAATCCCGAGTGTCGGAGGGGAGGTCTGCTCCACATTCCTCGGCCGGGAGCGGGGAGAGGGCCAAGCATCTCCCCGCCGCCTGCAGCTGCTCCCAAATATGTTACGACTTGTCACCGCGACAGGAAGGGATGTCAGCAAGCCTGGAAAGCCAGAGGGGACGCGGGGCGGTGGGGTGCCCGGGAAGGTGGGTCCTGTTGGAAGTGGCATTTTGGTGGGACCCTTTTCCTCTGCTGAAATCCCAGTGGGATGATCTCTTTGCTGGGTCCTGGCCACCCCCAGACTCTCTCTTCCCCATCAGAGGGATGGTGCACACATCCCGGGGCTGTAGATGCTGCCTCCAGCACCCGGTTTGCTTTGCCATCGCCTAAAACCTGCGGCTTTTTCTGCCCTTTCCAATGGAAGGAGCCAGTTGGTACCATCCTCACCATCGCTGGTCTAGTGCGGGGACTGTGCAGCTCCGTGCACCGGGCAGGAACGTGCAATCCGTGCAAGCAGCTCCATGCATCAGTTGGGAACATGCAATCGGTGCAAACAACTCTCTGCACCAAGCAGGAACATGCAATCGGTGCAAGGAGCTCCGTGCACCAAGCAGGAACACGCAACGTCGCTGTGCACCAGGCAGGGTCGTGCACCGGGCTGCAATAGGCTTATGGGCTTCCCCAAATCGGCCATGGTGGGAAAGCAAAACAGTCAGCGCAGCCCCTGGGTGCCTCTTGGGGACCCTGCGCCATGGATCCGGTCACCAGCTTGGGAAGCTGCCCAGGAGGAGCAAGGACAAACGCTCCTCACTGGGATTTTCTCAATGGATGGGTATTTTTAGCTCGGGGCTCGTGGCTGCCCGTCCCAGCCGGCTGTGACGGGGTGAGCCGTCCCCGCGAGGCCTCCGCCAGCCGGGGGAAGGTCACCCTGTGACGGATCGCGGCACGTTCTGCCCGGGGCTCGCACAGCGTCGCCTTTGTGTGCCTCCCAGCCGCCACCATCCATCACGGGCTAACCTGACAGCCGGCAGCAGAGCCCTAATCCCCCGCCGGCTCCGAGTTACCCGGGATGCAGCCTGCAGCCGCCGTGGGCACCCATGGGACCTGGGAAAAACCGACCCACTCATCCGCCCGCAGTAGTCATCTCTGTGGGTTGCTCGGGGTGGTCTGGGCTATGCCAGGAGCCCCCCTTGTAGCCCAGACACTGGCATCCCTCAGTGGTGGGTACTTGCCCGGTGCTTATCGTTATCCCCAGTTTGATATCCACCAGGATGAGCCCGTTGGACCCACAGACCCCAGACCCTGCTGTGACCCCCGCAGTGTCCAGGATTAGGGTCACCCTTGGCAAGGAGGATCTGGTGGAGGAGCAGAGCCCAGCCAGGCGGGCGCAGCGTTATCCTGTATCGACAGCAGCGTGGGCAGCCTGGATGAGACCCCCCAGAAGGAGCTGGGGCTGCCACCCCACTGCCAGGTCCCTCGTCCCCCCATGGGCACTGGGTGCCTTTTCCTCCCCATCTCCACCAGCTGCCTACTGCTGCTGCCCACCCAGCTGCAGTGGCCTCAGTGGCCTTGGTGGCCTCGGTGGCCGGTCGGGACTGGCTCGACCCATGTCCCTCCTTCCTCCTCTCCCGGGGAAGGGCCACCGCGGTGGCCGGCGGCTGCTCCATTGCTGCTGCCCCTGTTTTATGAAGTGCTAAATGCTTGACCGCTCTCTTCTCCGGGTCCGCCACATGCCCCGCAGAGCTGGTTATGTCACCACAGGGTTCCTCAGCCTCCAAACACACTCTGGCAATTGGAAAACCCCGTTTCTACAGTAGAACCTGGGGGGTCCTGCCGACATCCCTCTCCCAGGGACCCGGCTGCAGCTCGAGGGGTTCACCAGGGTCACGTCCACCAGCAAGTGCCACCTATAAAGTTCCCCACGAGCGAGTCAAACTGCTTGACGTGACGATGTGAAGCCCTTGGGCTCAGGTTATCCCCTCCACATGGCATCCCGCCTGCCACTGGCTCCTCTGCATGCTCTCAGGGCTGGATCCTGCCTCTTCCCAACTGTTTCTGTGCTTTTGCCTGATGCAGGGTCTATGCTGGCACTCCGATTTCTTTCCTTCTTGAGTATTTTGGGGGTTTGATTGACCCTGGGGAGCACAGGGTCTCTGCTGAGGGTGAACCTCGAGCCTGCAGGTCCTCTTTTCCTTACTGCAGATTTTTATAGATGCTAAAAATATGGGGACAGCAAATCCCCAGGGCTGAGACCCCGGGAGAGCTGAAATCAGGGTGAGGATGAGTTATACAGCTCCTGACCCCACATAAATCCCTACAAAGGGAGAAGAGCATCGTGGTGGTTTCCAAAAAGGCTAAAAATCAACCCAAAGTCATGAAGGGTGCCGGTAACGGGTGTGGGGAATGCGCCACAGCACAGCTTCTCTGGGGAGGGGGGATTTGGGGAAGGAAAATCCCGGCAGGGTTGGCCCCATTCTGTGCTGACATTCTTTCCACTGACCGATCCCTCGGCTGGAATCTGGCCTGGAGCAGGAATAGGAGGAGATGGGAGATGGTTTCTGACGTTCCTGATGGAAAAAAAAAAAATCCCTTCTGAATTAAAGACAAAGTTGGAGGGATGTGGTCGAGTGGTTGGAGTCCGTAGGGAAGGGCTGGGGGTGGGCTGAAATCCTGCCCACGCTGTGCACGGGCAGAGCCCATGGCTGTGCCTCAGTTTCTCCTTTGGGAAGGTGTCTTTGCTGGGAGAGGGGTGCGGCAGGATGGTGTTGGGGCTCTAGTTCCCCACATGTACAGAGGATGGTACTGGAGACCAGCTGGGATGAGCTGGTGCTGGGGCGGGAGGGGACCCAGCCCAGTCGGGGTGTGGGGACACATGGCAGAAGGTGTCCTTTGGGTTTGGTGCATGAACCATGAACACGGCTTTTGTGCCAAAAATGCTGCTCTGAGATAAGAGACTTGGCCAAGGACCTTCAGGAGGCCCATGGTGGAGGAGATGCTGGGCCTGGCAATGTCCTGCCTGTTCTGTTCCTGGGGGACAGGCAGGGGGGACGGGCGACAGCACAGGGGCTGGCACTGGGACGGGCGCTGCACAGTGCCCACGGGGAAAGGGCTGGACCCCCAGGTGCTCGGTGCATCCGGACATCCCTCCCGGGGCTGGGTTCCTCCACTTCTCCATGGCTTCGGCAAAGCAGGATCAGACCTTTGCGCTGTGACATGCATCGGGGACCATGGGGAACACGGGGGACGTGTGGGGCAGAGCGCGGTGGGGAGTGGGAAAGGCTGAGAGCAGAGGATGCTGCCCCGGCGTTGGGTCCGATGGCAGGGAAGGCACGGATCCGGGGTGCCGTGGGAGCGAGGGGGCACCCATGGAGGGGTGAGGGTGTCCCGGTGGGGCAGGCTGGCCACAAGGCCACCGCCGGCTCCCCCCCACCCAGCATAACTGAAGGGACCAGATGATGCAGGAATGCCGGGGGGGAGCTGGCAGCCACCCGCCGTCCCTGGTAGCACCCCTGGGCTCAAACAAAGCCCTTGTTCACGGGGCGGCCGAGCTGCCCTCCCCGCCGTGCCAACTCCCCCAGACCCCCCCAGAGCGGCTGCGATTCGGGCAGTGTAATCCCCGCGGGGAGAGCACATGAAATCAGATGGACAAGTTTTGATGTGAGGCAGCAGCTTAGGCTGGGCTCAGGTTTCCTTTAGGTTTTTCTATATTTATCTCCGTGATTTAATGCCAGCGCCGGGGTTTAAATGGCACCAAACAGTTGGCGTGGGGAGAGGGAGCAGCCGTCCCCGAGCCGCACACACGTCCCCGAGCCGCCCGCGCGCCCATGGAGCTCTTTGAGACCAACCCTTATTTTTTCCCGGATCAGAGGTTTTACGATGGAGAAAATTTCCTGGGCTCCCGCTTGCAGGGCTACGAGCCGGCGGCATTCCCCGAGCGGCCCGAGGTGGCCTTGTGTCCCGAGGGAAGGGTGGCTTTGGAGGAGAAGGACTCAGCGCTGCCCGAGCACTGTCCCGGGCAATGCCTGCCCTGGGCCTGCAAGGTTTGCAAGAGGAAGACGGTGTCCATAGACCGGCGACGGGCAGCCACCCTGCGGGAGAAACGCAGGTTGAAGAAGGTGAACGAAGCCTTCGAGGCGTTAAAGCGCAGCACCCTGCTCAACCCCAACCAGCGGCTGCCCAAGGTGGAGATCCTGCGCAGCGCCATCCAGTACATCGAGCGCCTGCAGAGCCTGCTCAGCACCCTCAACCAGCAGGAGCGGGAGCAGAGGGACCTGCGCTTCCGCCCCGCCGCTCCCCAGCCCGGGGTAAGTGTCTCTGGGTGTCCCACAGGGTCCCCAAACCCAGGCTGGGGACTAGAGAGGTCCAGGGAAGTCTATGGTATATGGGGGTGATGGTCTACGGGGGTGATGGTTTATGGGGGCAATAATCTATGAGGGGGATGGTTTATGGGGGTGATGGTCTATGGGGTGACGGTTTATGGGGGTGAGAGTCTATGGGGGTGATGGTCTACGGGGGTGATGGTTTATGGGGTTGATGGTTTATGGGGGCGATGGTCCATGGAGGCAATGGTTTATGGGGGTAATGTTTTATGGGGTTGATGCCCTAAAGGGTGGTGACTTAAAGGGCGATGTTCTATGGGGTTGATGGTCCATGGGGATGCTCCCAGGAATCACAGGCAGCTCTGGGGCACTGGGTCCTGCTGCAGGAGCAGGACCTCCTGCCCTGGGGGCAAGGCAGATGCAGGCTGGGGAACGTATCCTACATAAGGGCTCCGGGTAGGGATGGTCCAGCCCCAGCTGGGTGCTCAGCACCCCGGACAAAGGGGCCGACAGCGGCCTTTCCCTGTGTGTGGGTGTGGGGGCTGCGGGGGTCCGGTGCTGGTCCCACTGAGCATGGGACGTGTGCCTGGGCTTGGGAGAGATAATAAAGGAAAAAATGAAATAAATAACAAAAAGTTAAAATAAAAAAATTTAAATAAGACAAAATAAGATAAAAGAAATAAAATAACAAAAATAAATTAAATTAAATTAATAAAGTCAAATAAAAGAAATAAAATATAAAATAAAATTAAATCTCCCTGCTCACAGACACATGCACACCTTCCTGGTTTCTCCCTGTAAAGTCTCAGGGAGGCACAACCCACAAAGCCTCCAACTGAATACAACTGGGGGGGTCACCACCCCAGAGATCTCAATGCTCCCGGGGGGAAACCCCCAGCCTCCCTCTCCTCTCCCCTGCCACCACGCCACAGCTGATGCCATGACATGCTGGGGTGCGGGGACTTTTTCTGACGGTCAGCGTGGCACAGCTCACCTGGGCAGGGGACAAGGGGGTTGGTGTGGGGTAATCACCCCTTTTTTGGGCCAAAAATGCTGATTCCAGAGCCAGGCGCGGATGCTTGCAGCCGTTGTCTTGCCAGGCTGTGTTGCATTGCAAGATTTTGGTCCTTTAACCAAGTTTTTGACAGATATTTTTATCTGATGTCTGGGGGGATGTCTGGGGATGTCCTTCCCTGCTGCTCTGAAGCTTTGTATATGGAAATGTATAGACAGCTATAGGTCTGGATGGTATAGGTCAAGATGATATAGATGCGGATGATATAGATAGGTCCATATAGGTATAGGCATTGGTGATATAGGTTATATAGACATAGATGTAGATGTAGATGGTAGGGAGATGGCTATAGATATGGGTATGGATATAACTATTTAGATATATAGATATATAGATATATATAGATATATAGATACAGACATAGATAGAGGTATATAGAAATAGAAAGACTTTCTAAGAGGCACAGAAATGAGGGATTCCCAGCGATTCATCTCCTTTCAGACTAAGGGATTTAAGGACCCAACCAACAGGTAGCTGAGTAGCCCAACATTTAGAGCTGAATAAACAACTGAAAAAGCTTTTAGGCTCCATCCCACATAGTCTTGGGACTTCCCGGTCTGAACCCCATGGATCCACTTGGTGGGATCCGGGTGGATTTGTTGGCTGCCCCCGTAAACGTGCCCCAAACCGTGCTGAGTGGTTCCCATGGCACTGCTGCTCCAAGCGTCCCTTCTCCCAGGTGTAGCCAGGGGTTCACAGATTGACTGCAAAATGCCATATTTTGGGGAAAAAATCCTGTATCTGTAAGAATTTCCTACTCGAGTGGGAAATAAATCCAAGTGTTAATTAATTAGCCTGTGCTGCCGTGAGCTTGTGGACTCAAAGCATCATTTCTAGGCTGCTACCAATAGTTGTGTCCTTGGGGTCCCTCCTATCAATCCAATTTGGGGTTCAAGCCCGGCCAGCACCCACTTCCAGATAAGGACACACACACCAGAAAAGTGAATTCTGAGCTTTGCTGAGTACCGCTCTCATTTCCCAGGCTGCCAGCTCTTTTCTCTGAAACAGCCACTCATCCCCAAACCCACGAGATCTTCCCCAGAAATCCCCTTGGGGTGGCCTGAGGGTGTCCAGCCCTGCGTGTCATTTTTCATGAGCCTGATTAGGTGATTTTCGGCAAAAAGCTGTTTTGCCCAAGGACGTTTGTCCGTCTCTATCCCTTTCTCATAGCCACTGTGTAAAGAGAGAATTTTTTTCACGTGCAATGAGTGGATGGCCCCGATTCTCCCGTGTCCAGAGCCCAAGAAGGTTTTTTTCAGTCCCTCTGGTCAACGAAGCGTCTGGCCCCAAGGGGTCCTGGGGACCCTGGATCCTCCAGCCACTTTCCACGTGGGGAGGGACGTGCCCACCTCCACAGAGGTGTTGCGCTGCGGCGATTGGGCCCCCCAGGGTGTTTTGGGGATGGCTGGTGGGTTTAGTTGGGTTGGAAGAGGTGAGATCCATGGTCGGCATCTCGGCTCCTTGCAGGCGACCAGTGAGTGCGGGTCGGGCAGCTCGTCCTGCAGCCCCGAGTGGAGCAACCAGCTGGAGTTCGGCACCAACCCAGCGGGTAAGGTCCTCCCTGCCTCACCCCGGCATCCTGCAGCCTCGCTGGGGGACAGAGGGGGGACACTGGGGGGATGCTGCAGCCCTGGGGCAGAGCATCGCTGAGCCAAACCCCCCCCCCCCCTCCACCAAGCAGGAGATCCTCAGAGCGGAGGACAAAAGGAGCCTTGTGCTCCGCTCCCCGCCCCGCTGTTGCAGAGCGATGAGCTCATAAATCCTCCAGCGCTTCCCTGGCTCGATGCTCAGTGAGTTCAGGCTTCTCCTGTCGCCCAGTTTCCCCGAGATTCCTGCTCCTCGTGAGCCACAGAATGGGGCTGCAGCAGCGCGGGGCCCCGGCAACTTGGTCCCCATCAAGGCTTCGTCCGTCACTGTCCCTTGGCTTGCCTTTGCCTGGTGTGGTGCTGAGCATCGCTGAGCATCACTGAGCATTTCTGCCCCGGGCTCCTTTCAACCCCCTCTGCAGCTGCTGATTTTTTTTTTCCCCATTATTGCAGCTACCATCAGTTCTCCCTGGCCAAATCCACCAATTTTTTTCCCCCAGAAGGCAGACACTTCAATCTCATTTTTCAATGGGGAATAAAACCTAAAAAGTGTCCGAAAGTTTCATTCCCCGTTGCCGTCTCCAGGGGAAGGTCTCATCCAGCCCAGGTTGGGAGATGGGAGCAGGTCCCCAAGTCACTCCAAACACGTGGGGGATCACAGGGTACTCCCGGCATTGTCCCCGGCACATGGTTCCTGTCCCCAGCAGCGTCACCATCCCCTTGCTTTCCGCAGATCACCTCCTGGCCGACGATGCGGCGGAGGACCGCAACCTCCATTCCCTCTCCTCCATCGTGGAGAGCATCGCCGTGGAGGACGTGGCAGTGACGTACCCGGAGGAGCAGGTTCAAAACTGAGCCGGCGCAAACCCCAGGGGCTCTTGGAGCTGGTAATGGGGTGGGAATGAGATGCCGGAGGGGTCCAGCCGCTGGAAATCATTTACCCCTCCTGCATTGTGGACTGCACCGCTGAAACCACTCACCTCCTTTCCCACCCCATGTGAAACGCTCCCGTCCAGCCAGATGGAAATAAAAAGGGGGGAGAGGTGGGATTTCAGTGACGCCGCGGCCCCACGCTGGCAGCGACCCCGGTTCCTGCGAGGGCGGCCGCCTGGTGCCAGGCTCTGCTTCACTCCCCACCGTGGGGGCCATCGGTTTTTGGGGGCCAATGTGTGTGCTGGGTTCACTTGCTGATTTTTTTTGCCAAGATGCTCTTTTCGACCAACGTCTCTCTCCGGCTGGTGTCCCGTGGGCACTGAGCCCCGCGGAGGTTGCCCACGCCGTCTTTTCTACTGAACGCTGTGTGGCTGAGCCATTTGGGTTTTTTTTTAATTATTATTATTTTTGCTAACTTATTTGTTTGTTGTTTTGTTGTTGTTTTTTTTTTTTTTAAATAAAGGCATTCTTGTTTGGATGGCTTGGGGCTTCCTTTACCGCTGTCCTCTGCGCAGGTCTCCCCTAATTCCCAGCTTGGGGATTTTTCCGTATCAAAAAACCCAGTTGGACCTCAGCACAGTCGCTCAGCGGCAGGAACTGGATGTCCCACACCTAAACCAGTCCCGCAGAGACCAGTGGTTTCACTGGTTTGCAACTGGGGGCTCAGTCCTGTACCCCCAGGGGAGCTAAAGATGAATTATATTTTTAATCTGGGCTCTAAAAAGAAGGCTCAAGGCAGCACTGCTTTAAAATCCTGTTTATTGGAACACACATACATCCTTTCCTGCCCCGATCCAGGGTTTGGAGTCCATGCAGTACCAATAATATGACGAAAGAAAGAGGGCATCGATATAAAGGGCTCACCGACTCTTCAAATTAAAAAAATATTTCATACTGTATTAGGCAAATAATACACCAAAAAGACATCGTGACTGTATAGCCTCTCAGATATTGCACTTTCCAGACAGCACATGATAAGTATAAGGTCATTCCAGCCATCAATAAATATCACATCAGAAATAGGGGCCACACAAGGCAAACGTGGCATGAGGAGACGAAGAGATCCTACCCTACGGGGAAGAAATGGGAAGAGTTAAGAGCCTCCTGGATTGATCCCTGCCCATCGCTTGGAGGCAGGAGGGGAGAGCATCTCCTCTGCACCCGGACGGAAGGGATGGGCACGGCGTGGGGCGGTGGGTGCCCCTGCTGCACCTCCCTGGGTGCCCAAGGAGGCACCCCTGTCCCGTGGGTGCCAGGTACCGTCCCGGCTGGCAGCGAGCCGATGGGGCGGTTCCAGCCCTTCCCCACGCAGCCCTTCGTGGACCCGCCATGCAGGAGCAGCCTCCCCTTGCATGGCATCTGGCAGCACCCCAAAAAGCAGCACCCCAAAACACAGCACCTCTGGGCAGACAGCTGCTCTCCTTGCCCCCACGATGGCCGGTCCCCACTCTGTCCCGTGCAGCACCAACCCTGGCACTGGTCCCAGCCCCACCTGGGGGGAGCTCCTTGCCCGGCTGCCCCAGCGTGAGGATTTTTATGAGCCTGAATCTTCCTCGGCTCCAGGTCCTTCAGACAGCAGCATCCCTGGGGCTTGGGCGAGTCAGTGCACCAGCCCACAGCGCATGGGTGACGTGAAGCAGCCAGGAGAAAGGTTTCCAAATATCGCAGCCCACTTTCGGGGCATCTCTGCCGCTCTGCTGGGTTGTACCACGCTTCTGCCGGCGATGGAGCGAGCACCCAGCGAGAGCACCCGTAGCCCAGACAGAGCGGGGAGAGGTGGGTGGACAAGCCACAGGCGGGAGCCGTGGGCAACCGGGGGGAGCGGTGGGGTGCACAAGCGGAAGGGAGAGCATCCTTTTCGGTCCACAGCAGTGAGACTGCAGCGTCTGTTGGTCTGGGCTGAGGAACAGGCACGGGCTGAGCTCTCATCCTGAAAGGCAGCCAGCACGTGGCCATACGATAGTGGGGATGTGCTAAGAAATGAAGTGGGAAAGGTCCCGTGAGGATGGAGGCTCACCTCCACCATGCACCCGCAGGCCAACAAACCCAGACAGAGTCAATAACAATTCCTTCCAGCCCAAGGGAATCATTCCGTGGGGCACAGGGTCCCAGGAGACTCTCTGAAGTCCTTGACTATCCTTCCCTCCCAGTGGGACCCCGCATCTAGGATGGCACCCTGGGGTCCCCAGTGAAGCCATCTGTCCAGGGACTGGACAAACCATCGGTGGTTGGGATGCCGAGCATCCCTTCTGCAGGGTCCTGTGAGCCTCAGGCAGCAGCGGGCTGTTCCCCCACCGCTGAGGTCTCCGTGGTCCTCCATGGTGAGGCAAACCTGGGTGACGCTGGGCAGAGGACACTGGGCCTCCTCCTCTCCTCTCCTCTCCCCTCCTCTCCTCTCCTCTCCCCTCCTCTCCTCTCCTCTCCTCCCCATCCAGCCCCAAGGCCTCCATCCTCCTCCCACTTACCCGGGGCTGGGCTGGTTCCCGTCACGCCGACCCTCAGCAGGAGTACGTCCGGACCGTGGAGGTCTCCAGCCTTGGCGACCCAGAGGCACCGACTGGAAGGGAGGCAAAGAGCAGAGCGTGCAATTAGCGACTGCTCCAATTAGCCCTCGGCTAACAACCGAAGCATTTATTAGGCAACATCTGTGCTCTGAAGCCCCACGAAGATGAGGGTCAAAGGAAGAGGCACGTTTGGCCAGCTCTGATGCTTTGAAGGCTCCAAGGTATTTGGAGAGTTGCCACTTGCCATCGCTCCTCTTGGGCAGCCAGCACCCTGGTGCTGTCAGACCCGGGGATTTTGTCCCAGGTTTCATCGTCCTCATCTGGGTGGGAACTGCAGCTTCCAGGGATGGGGTGGAAAAGGTTGAACAGACATTTGAGCCAAACTGCTGGATGGAAAGCTGTGAAATCCCAGCAAATCCAGAGACAGGAGGAGAGCTGAGCCTGGGGCTTGGAGCCGGAAGGTGAAAGCACAAGTTTTTAATTCTCATTGATACCGTCATTTCTGAGCCTGCTGAAGCCAACTCTGCACCTCTGGGGATGTGGCGGGTGGCTTGGGACAGTGACACCAGAGTCCAGGGGACAAATCAGGGTGACTTGGCTGGAGCTTGTGCCTCCCTACAGCTTGGAAGGGACCCAGATAACTGATAGAAAGGACTCGTGTGGTGGGGCAGAGCCTGGGACACGTGTGCTCAGATGAAACACACGCGACAGCCAGCAGCGCTGGGAACAACCGTGTCAAAGCAGGTCCCTGCCCAGCCCTGGGGAGTGGGTGCTGAGCAGCGCTTGGACTGAGCGGAGCTGGCTACTCCAGGCCCTTTGGGGATGGTTTCCAAAAAGCAGGATGAAACTGGCCTGGACTGGGCTGCTGCTTCCTGGAAGCCCCCAGTGCCACCCCAACAGGCTCTGATCTGGATGCTAGACCCAGGGTGGGGGACACATATCCCCATTTCATGCCCTGATCCTGCCCTCTCCCTTGTCCTGGTGGCTCCAAACAAAGAAATCACATAGAATCATAGAATGGTTTGAGTTGGAAGGGACCACGGAGGTCATCTAGTCCAATGCCCCTGCAGTAAGCAGGGACATCTTCCACCAGATCAGGTTGCCCAGAGCCCCATCCAACCTGAACTTGAACGTTTTCAGGGACAGGGCAGACCAGACATCACACACCAGACCAGAGTCTGAAATAACCCTGCTGAAAAAACCCTTCCAGCAGCCAACAGCCCAAGGATCACATGGATTTAGCATCGCAGGCCATCAGCAAGCCTCTCTGGTGCTTTGGGCCATGGGTTAGTGGGTTGGGTGGTGCTGGGTTGATGGTTGAACTTGATGATCCTTGAGGTCTTTGCCAACCTTCATGATTCTGTGATTCTATGATTCTCCTCTCCTGGTGGCACAACATTGTCCAGCCACACCATGGGGTCTGAGGAGAGGACCCTGGTGAGAAGGGGGTGACCTACCTTCCGGGGGCATTTTCTTGGCAGGGGCAGACGGAGGAGGCAGGGGCACCAGGCTGGTGACGCGGAAGCCGGCGGGCAGCGTCTCGGCCGAGCCACTGAGCATGTTGATGCTGTGAATGTCTCGTGGGCGGAAGCGCTTTCGCCAGGATGGGGTTCGACGGAAGGTCTTGTCATCGCCCTGCAGGGGAAGGAGCAGGTTACGGGCCTGGAATTGGTGGCAGCAGGACCTTCCGCCCTTGGGAGGTCCCAGCATTGCTTCCACCTAACTAAGGGTGTGCCTGTACATGGAGACCAGCTCAACCAGTGCAGAAGTGTGTGATCAAACTGGGCCAAGGACACAGGAGACCTCTCCAGCATCCCATGACATCAGCTTTATCCCTTCCAGCTTGCCTCTCTCTTCTCTCCAGCCTGCCTGCAAAGATGCCTTGGAGATACCAACACACGAGCCCCAAGACAGACCTCAAGGGATGCATCTAACCTCAGCCAGGTGACGGCATCTGGGAGCATCTGCTTCTCTCTGGGCTCTAAAGCAGCTCTGCTGTCCTAGCTCATGGAGCAAAGCTGTACATCGGAGAGGTCTAGATGGATTCCCACCTTGCAGTGACCCAACGTGAACAGCTTTCTGGCTGCTTAACTGGGCATCTCTGACCCACCAGCTTTACCCACTGCAGATGGGTGACGCCTAGAACACCTGTGACTCTCCAATGCAATCTGAAATGACTCTAAAATGCTAAAGCAGCTGGCAAGGAAAGCCAGGTGAGCCTACCTGAAATTCAGCCCACTGAACATGAAGCTAGAAATGATGCACAAGACTCCTCCTCACCTGCCTCCACAGCCTGGCAGCACACTCCTCATGGCCTTGTCTAGCAGTTTTAGCTTATTCCATGGACACTGCTCATGTGACTGCTCTAGAGAGTCTGTGAGACACTACTTGACTCCCTGGACAAGGAGGGAGAGAGCGGAGGTCCTGTCTCTCCCATTTCTTGCCCAAGAACGGGCACTCAGCACGATGTGGATACGGGAGAGGTTTGGTACTCACATCGTCCAGCCTCCGATCTGTGCCCAAGGCGAGCAGGTTGTTGAACTCCCTCTCCAGCACTTGTCGAGCCTAAAAATAACAAAAAAATGAGCGTTCCCCATCGATGGAAACAATTCCCAGCACAACCTCCCATCCCAGGAAAGCCTGAGAATGACAGAGAAAAAGCCCACGCGCCGTCCGAGGACTCTGCATTGACCGCCTGAGTTGAGTTGGTGTGACTGGTGGAGTCACACTGCAGCCACGTTCCTCCAAAATCCCCCAAGGATGCTGCTCTTACCTGCGTGTTCTGCGTGGGGATTTGCAACACGAGTGCCAGACTGTTGTGGTCGAAGTTTTCGTCGAGGGCCAGGAGTGCCCCGTGCACCCCGCTCTCGACAAGGTTGTTGGCGTACTCACGGAGCCCGATGGACTGGATCCAGTGAATGACCTGGTCGTTGGTCCACACCAACACGTCTACAAAAAAGCAAGGGCGTGTCTCAGAGCCAGCTCAGACCACGCTCTCAGTTGTGCGGGGACCTGATGATGTCCCGAAGCCCCCTGGCACAGCCCCAGGCTGATCCTGGGACTCCCCTTCCCGAGCTGGCAGCAACACTGGGTGCTCAAGTGCCAGGAACAGCTCACTTCAATTTACCAAACTAAATGCTGAAATAACAGGCAGTAAACAACTGTGAAAATTAATCCTAAGAACCCACGGCTGCTGGTGTAATTAGGGGCATTATCAATAATGAGATGTAATCGCAGCAGCAGCCAGATGTGCAGGGAATCTCAGGACGGCCAACGAGGAAGGGGAAGCTGAGCAAGCTGGGGTGTGCCCTGAGCATCCAAAACGGGCAGGAGAAGCTGATCTGATGCTTGGATTGGAAATTTCCTGTTTTGACACCCTTCCTCCCTCCTCATGCCTGACTGGGGTGAGCTGCATAATTCCACTTGGAGCAATCTGTTGGGGAAATGCCGCAGGGAGGTTCCCCATGGAGAACAGCTCTCTGGGCACAGTTGCTCAGAAATTATTTTCCCTACAGGGTTAAAAACATGGGATAGAAGAGAGACTATCGCTGGGCATCTCTTGGGAGGTTTCCCATCTCCTTTCCAGAACTGGACCGTGTATGTGGCTGCTGACCTTTGATTTCATGTTGGGTCTCTTCTCGCCTCCTCTCGAGCTCTTTGCGGTCGTAGTTGAGCCTCTTCAGGCACATGATGCCGTACTGCAGGCTGGTGCTGCAAGGACACGAGATGTCACCCAACCCTCAGGAGGGCTCAGCGTCGCAGGGCAAGTGGCTTGAAGGGACCTGCGGAGGGACTCTCTTCCCTGCTTGCTCTCCATGAGCACAAAGGAGGCATCATTTCAGGGTTGGGTCAGCACAGACACTACCCAAAGGGAAGATCTTGGCCAGGAAACAAGGAACATCCCTCCCTTCCATCCCCACTCCATCGGTTTCACTCTGTTCTGCCTGCTTGAGCGTGCACAGAACTAAGCAACGATACTCTGAGCTTGGTGGCTGGGGAAAACCAGCCCATGGGAGCTGCTCCAGGCTGAAGGGTTCATCCCCAGAGCAGGCAAGGCCCTGGCAGACCCATGGATGCAGCCCCATGGGTTGGGGTAGATGGTGGCACCCCATGGGCTGGGGTAGTGATCTGCCCACTCATGCTCTCTCCTCTCTGAGTGCCAGAGAGAGGGATGAGATGATGCCCGTCATTCCCACCACAACCGTTCCTGGTCTGAGCTGAGCACTGGTGGTCAGCAGGTGAGGACGTTGGTGCTTGGGTGAGGTGGTTGGGATGGCAGATGACTGTTTTGCCTGCCAGTGGGACAGCGAGTGGGATGACCCTTTTTTTTTGCCCGTGGTTTGCTCCACAGCCAGGAGAAGGCTAGGTCCTCTGCAGTTTTGCTGGAAGGAGTGTGCTGAAGGAGAACATTTGCCACCATTTGAGGTGGTTGAGTCTAGAAAAGCCATCTTCCAGCAGCAGGGTTGGCCAAAACAGGGGAGCATCCCTCAAACTGCCCCATCTTCTCTCTGCTCCATGTGCAGACACTTCACCCAAGGGACCTCTGGAAGGAGGGGACTCACCGGTGGAAGCTGTCCACCATCTTCAAGTGCACTCTGAGATCTTTCTTGGTGAGGTGGTCCAGCATCCGTGCATCGACAAGACACTCCATGAAGTAGCTGCGATACTGCGGGAGACCCAAGCTGGGCAGCCACTCGTTCCCAATCCACTCGTGGTTCATGTCCCCATAGGCCAGCGTCTGTGGAGAAGCAAATGGAGAAGTCAGGGAGAAACCAGGACTTGGTGGAGCTGCAGACTCCCAGGAGAGCAGACAGTTCAATGCTGCAGCCTGGGGGTCACTGTCCTGAGGACCAAACCTGGCCAGAGGAGTTTGTACTGAAGGAGCTGGAAGGAGCAGGCCTGTTGGCCATGGTCTGTGTCCTACTGATGTCCCCCAAGGAGACAAGGCAGTAGCCCAAAAGCAGAAGGGATAGCTGGACTTTATGACCAGCTTCTTCTGGAAAAAGAACATTCACGAAAGCTGAAGCATCTAAGAAATAGGTTTCAGTGCGTTCTCATCTGATTTTTAAGAAGCTTAGAAATCACCCAAAGATCTACTTTATGACTTCAAACTGGAAAAAAAAAAGAAAAAAGTCAGTTTTGGGCAGGAAAACGTCCATCTGCTTTCACTGCAAGCTGATTCTGGGTCCAAAAATGAAATAAAATCCCCCAGAATTAAAGTAAAACATTTG
Organism: Syrrhaptes paradoxus; assembly: GCA_013400615.1. Classification (NCBI taxonomy): domain Eukaryota; kingdom Metazoa; phylum Chordata; class Aves; order Pterocliformes; family Pteroclidae; genus Syrrhaptes; species Syrrhaptes paradoxus. Next base: position 28,624 of record VZTO01009402.1, on the reverse strand, counting down.
AGAATGATAAAACCATAGGAGATGGGTCCAAGCAGGACTCTTTCCTCACAACTTTTCAGTTCATGGAAATGGTCTATGTCCTGAACTTGGAGCTAAAAAAAACGGTGAAAACTGAATGTCTGTGCAGGTGGAAACCTTCCTCCCACGCAGGGTGGCTGGTCACTCTTACATTGGGGTTCTAACACAGGATCTGTGTCTTACATGGAAAAAATCACTCTGCCTGAAGCAGGGAAGGATGCTGCTCGATGCAAGGTCCAGGAGGACCCCCCCCCATGCTTGAGAGAGAGCTCAGAGGAGCAACCCCAGGGCACAGGCTCGACTCCAAGCAGGACTCGGCGAATACTGATGCCCCAAGCTCACCCCTGGGTGCCCTGTGATGTCCAGCTCTCCCTCGCATAACCCCCCACGCACCGCCCGCGGAAAAGGGTGACGTGAGGACCTCACCTGTGCCCAGCTGCCTTCCTCCGTGTCCTAAGCGTGACACATGCAGCATGTCAATAGAAAGGACAGGTAAAGTCAGTACCCGGTGGCCCTGCACCGTGAAGGCGTGTCCCATGTATGCGGAGCATGGACCCCTCAGCACAGCGTGACCCAGAGGGGGTGGGGGTCACGGCTGCAAGGCTTGGGGAGCTCAGCCTTGTCAACAGGGTGCTGGGGACACCCCGACCCCACACGGCCCAGGTTTCGCCCCATGTGTCAGCCAAGAGGACACAGGACGAGGCTTGTCTCGTGGGTCTTGGGCTGGAGAGGGCATGGACACTGGGGCTCATACATCTCTCCTGGGAAATACGGGTAGTTCTTGGGTCCCCCAAAGACAGACGGATGCAGAGAGAAACCCAAGCTTCATCTCATGGGTCACAACCCCCAGAGGGGCTGCCCAAACCACTCTGACAATTGTGTACCTATTTCTTCCCTTACCAGCCCAAGCTGGCTTGGTTCAACCTCACAAAATCCACCAAGGGAAAGTGTCACGTCCCTGCTGTAACTCTGAGCTCTTCGTCCCCAAAAGGCATCCAGTGTGCCAGTTATGGGTCTGTGATATTAATCCAGCAGACACAATGTCCAATGAAATTCCTAATTCAAATTCACCCAACAAACCCAAAATGCTGTTCCCACTTGGAGACACGGACACGGGGTCCAGTTGCAGAGAGGGGCGCGTGGCTACATCTCTCCAAAGGAGCCAGAGCTTTTGGGAGCACGGCCACATCCCTCCAAGGGACCCCAAGCTATCAGCCAGAGTGTGGGGACATGAGACAGACAGTGGGGACAATATTTGGGTGTGCTAAGGTCAACAGGAGACTAGACGGTGACATCTGTGGGTGTAAGATAACCAACGTGGGACCCAAACTCGTGCATCTATCTGAGATCACTCTTGGGTTTTGTCTTTCCTTTCTTTCCTCTGACTCCCAACCGACAGACAAGCTACTCTAGAAACCCAGCAAAACCCACAGGGGCTTGCCAAAGGAAAATGGACCTGATGGGTTTTAAGCCAGTTTTAGACATTGTTGGGATGTTGAAGGTTGAAAGATGGTTTCTAAACAGGTGCACGGTGCTGGCCAAGAGCTGACACATGATACGCAGCAAAGATCCTCATCCCTCCCGGGGTTTAGCGCGTTAATGTATGGCCGGAGCTCGGCTCAGGAACCGATACGCCCTGCGGCGGCCGAGGGGCTGGCCAGCCTCACCGTCTTGGTGGAAGTCGCCATGTTCTCCATCTCCTCGTGGGTGACCCAGACGTTTCCGGAGGACTGCATGGAAAAAAGCAGAATGGTCAGGGTAAACCACCACGGAGTCACGGCCTCAGTTCACAACAGTGCTGGAAACAAGCCTGGCTGATGTTGATGGAGGATCAGGGCACCCTTGTGCTTGGAGATCTCGCAGAGTCCTTGCATCTTGGGCTGGTGGCATCCTGCTCCTCATGAGGACCCTTTGGCTGCCTTTGTACTTTGGTGCTATGCTCATGGAGCCTGCAGGCTTGTCTCCGACAGCTGGGACCCCCGCTACAGCCATCTGAGGGGACACAGCATGCTTGGGGCCCTTCTGTAGACTGCATTTCTACAGCCATGTCTTGGCACTACGGGGGCACCATTAATCTCTCAGGGGTTTTGGGGACCAGCACAAGACACGATACCTCCATCCATTCCATGTCCTAGCCAGGGCAAGCCCCTTCACCAGAAATTTTATGTGGTCCCAGAAAAGGTTTATATTGAAATGATCAAGAAATGGCTCTGCATAGCTGAGTCAGCCCTGTAAACCATGTGTGTGCTGTCTGGTGGGATTTCATCCTCTCCTAGGCAGACAGACCCTGAGCTTTGCTCTTTGCAGGCTGTTCACAGGGTCAGCCTCTTGCTGACAACCTCTGAGCATGAGGACAAGAGCATCTGCTGGTGCCTCAGGACAGGAAAGCGCTTGACACCCGACAGCCGTAAATGATCTTTGTGCCTGAGGACATGTGTCTGGTGGCTTGGCTGGTCCATGAGGGAACATCACCCCATCCCCAGCCATGCTTGCCTGTGACACTGGCACTCCCTGGGGACTGATGGACCACTGTGGTCCCAAGGAGTCAGGGAAACTGGGGAAATGAGTTGTCGTCCTGCCCCATGGAGGGTCTGTCTGGGGGAAGAGTGGGTCCAGGGCATGGAGCACTTACCGTCCGTGAGGTGGGTGGTGCCGAGGGGCTCGTGAGCGAGACCATCTCCTGGATGGCCAGACGCAGCTTGAGGCGGTGCAGGGCGTTGCTGATGCCGATCTCCCTCTGGATCTCAGTGTCGGACAGGGCCGACATGATGGCTCCGCTCTTCACGTTGGCTCGGCAAGCGGCAACGTACCAGGCTGGCATCCCCACCCAGAGCTGCCAAAACAGGACAAAGCCTGTGACTGCCCTGCTGACCTACCCAGTCATCGTGATACCCAGTATCAAAGCCGATACCCACGTGGAGCTCCTTTTTTGTTGGTATCTTGCACAGATGGCCCATGGGCAGCCCAGCATCCCTACCTCTGGGTCGGACACAGCACAGCGAAAGAGCACCCACTGAGCCTCTCCACTCAAAGCTAAGGTGTGGGCTTGAGGAGACCTCAAAACACAACTCTACAGAACATGTAGGGACCTGCTCTGCTCCCCCAGGTTTTGCAACCACCAACCACGTGCATGGACCAAGCATGGTGGGGCTGCAGGGTGCTGCACCGCTACCAGGGGAGCACGTTACTGACCCACAGTGACTGCACAGCTGTCGGTGCTTGGGGACAATGCACGGGTGTGCTGTGCCTCACCTCCAGCCAGGAGACAACGGTGGGGCCATCCCAGTGAGCAAAGGGCAATCCTTTCCTCCGAGCTTCTTCCAGGAGTTCGTGCCTGGAGAGAACAGAAGCAGAAGAGTGATTTATTGGGAACTTGTGAGGAAGGGAGCAGCTCTTGAAAGGGAAGAGACCACGGGCAGTAAGACCCAGCAGGTAGCAAGGCAAGAAAGGAGCTCAAAGGGCTCAAGAAGAGGTGAAGATGAGAAGTCCTTCCAGCAATTCCCAGCCCTGTGCCATGGCTTCTCAGCCACCAGGCAGGACATTTTCTTGCTGGGACAGGGAAGAAGGTTCACTCACTTCTTCCGCAGGCGCCGATCCTTCTCGGCCTGAGCACCCAGCTTGCCAAGTCCCAGCGGGTCCTGCATGCCCACCTCCACGTCGGTCAGCAGCACTGTTGGGTGAGACATCCTCAATCAGTGTGATGTCCCAGGGATTCAGTGTGGCACCACCAGGGTGTTGGGGATGTGCGATTGCAGCACAGGAGGTGACAGTCACCATTTCCAACCCGTCCCCACGGCCCCCCTGCATCCCTGGGAAGCCCACGGGGATCCCCTCCTGCCATCCCTCCCATTTCAAAACAGTCAACATGGAAGCGCAGTAAAGGACTGGGGAGTGGAAAAGCAGCTCCTACCACAGGGCTCTGCAAAATCAAAAAGGTCCCATGGGGAGGGAAGCAGATCTGGGGACGTTAAAGATAAGGTACAGTGATGGAGGGGTCCCTGTCCTCACTGCAGCTCTTGCAGAGCATTAAGACCGACACAATGCACCGTCCAGGAAGGGCTGCAGGGCACAAAGCACCAGGACCCAACCGCCCTGAAGGTGCCAGGAGCCCAGAGTCAGTGGCCCCACCATTCCCAAACCAGCAGGAGTGTCCCTGCTCCTCCGCCTGTCACCCCAACAGCCCCCCAAAGTCCGACAGCGCCAGGAGGCATGCGGAGAGCCTGGCCCGAGAGGATGCCCGCCCGGCACGGATGGGAATAGGGCTGCTCACGGACCCTGCCCCGTGGCCCCTTCTCTGCTCAGCTGAATCAAGCGACCCTTCTCTTTTTTCCCGAACAAGCGCCCGATGGAGGATTTGATCCCCTTCCTCTTGGAGCCCTTGTGCAAGGAGTCCTGGCTGCTGTTGCTGCTGGGGTTGCTGGCCTGCTCCTCCAGCGAGCTGGGGATGGAGGAGGGAGAGGAACAGCAAAGCCTTGAGGTTATTCCCGAGCAGCGCACAAGCCACGGCAAACCCCAGCCTGTCCCGCAACCCCACGCTTGCCCCGTGTAAATCCTCAAACCAACAGAGCAGCCACTGGTGGGAGATCCCAGGGGTGCTCCACGTACCTCTTCCCATCCTCCTGACTTAGCGCGGGGTGGCCCAGCTTCTCCAGCCGCAATGTCCTGGGTGAGGATGGGGGGGACGTCTCGCATTTGATGGTGGTTTTATCCTCTCGGCTTTCATCCCGAGCTGCAGGCGACTGAACAAGCAGAGAAGCCATCAGGCCGGGCGGGCAAAGCCCAGCTCCATCCTTGCCCTGCTGCCTGCCTCTCTCTTGCTCCGTGGAGGCATGGCCAAAAGAGCCACCAGGGCCCTGAGGCTTTGCCACGCTCCAGGATTGGTCTGAACTAGAGCTCTGGCAATGGCTCGAGATGCCCAAGAGGATGGGGAGGATGTGGCCATCTGGCCAAGATCCTGGGAATAGGGAGGAGAGAGGATGCAGCCCCATGGTCCAAGTCAGGGTGTGGGGACAGAAGCTCCTGAGGGCTCTGAGGAGCACAGTTGGGTATGTCCCAAAGACACCTGTTGCCAGAGGTGGGACACAATGTTTGAGGACCCAGTGGCTTTCGGAACCTCCCTATGTCCTGCCAGACCCCCCAGGCTGCCAACCAGCACATCTTCAAGCACCTTAGAGGATCCCCATGATCCTCCTGCTGAACCCCTGGGGTTCCCAGCTCCATCCCGCGCCTGCTGCACCCTGACCTGGTGTGGACAAAGCCAGGAGCAGGCTGGAAAAGGGGCTTGGACAAAACTCAACGGGATGGGAGCCACTCACTAGCAGTTTCCTCCGGTGCTTCCTCAAGTCGCTGGGCTGATTGCAAGGGGGAAAGCGAGAGAGACACAGAAAGGGGGGCAGTTAATGGAGAACCCCGCCGCAGAGCAGCCCCATGCCAGGCTGGGAGACAAAACATGGGCACCCCCCCTTCCACATCACCCTCCCACCCACCCGTGAGGATGCCAGTGCAGCGCTCCCCCCCCAGGCACGCACGCACCCTGTCCGGACCCCCGTCCGCCCCTTGCACCTCCTCACCAACGTCATGATCCCCATGCGGTCCAGGTCCTGAGCAGCGCTGCGGGAGGAGAGTTTGGGGGTGGAGCGGCCGCTGAGCGGGGGGGACGAGCTGGCCAGGGACAGGGCTGTCAGCGAGGTGGGGATGGAAGCCCTTTTGCAGAGCTGGGTGAGGTTGAGGCCCTCCATGCTGCCGCTTGTGACGCGGGTCTCCAGCTCCTCTGCGCGGAGCTCCGTGGACTCCTTCTCCTCTTGGATCATCCTGGGGGAGCAGTGGGGGTCAGGGCTCCTGGGTTCCCACCCTTCTTGGGGAGTCACCTCACCTCCCTCCACCCTGGGGAAATGCACCTTGGGTGCCACGACTCAAGCCCCCAAGCTCCAGGAACGGCAGCAGGACCCATTCGGAGCCACATAAACCACAGCTGAGAGGCACCGTGATTTCTTTTAATATTCATGGGNAGAGGGGAGATGGAGATGAGATGTGAGGAAGAAATGTTTTCCTGTGCGGGGGGTGAGGCAGTGGCCCAGGGTGCCCAGAGAAGCTGTGGATGCCCCATCCCTGGAGGGGTTCAAGGCCAGGCTGGATGAGGCTTTGGGCAACCTGGGCTAGTGGGAGGGGTCCCTGCCCATGGCAGGGGGTGGCACTGGGTGGGCTTTAAGGTCCCTTCTATGATTCTATGAGTCTTTTCTGCGAGTCAGCCCTTCTGCAGCTGAGGGACAGGGAGCCCCATGCAGGAAGGACCAAGCCCTGTGGTTGGAGGTCCCGGAGCCATTTCCCTGGCTGAAACTGGACTAAGAGCTCAACTTTAGGGCATCAGAGCCTCCTGCCACCACCTGGCCGTTGTTGTTTCCCCAGAACCATTTCAAAGCAAGGCAGTGGTGGGCTTTGGCCACGGTCGCTACCTGATCTCCTCGTTGATGGCATCCAGCTGCTCCTGGAGCATCATGGCCAACGTCTGGGCGTCTGAGTGCCCGCCGGGGGAGAGCACATCCATGGAGCTGAAGAGCGTCTCACGGTCATCCTCATCCACATCGGAGATGTCAGGGTCACTGTCGAAGGCATGAGGTCCCGCGGCCAGGACGCTGCCTGCCTGAGCCTGCTCCCAGTCCTGGAGGAACAAGGTCCACTGGTCCCACACAGCACCCCCATGTCTCCAAAACCCAAACTGGAGGCCTCTACACAACAGTCACCCTTCAAAACAACGCCAGTGGGGAAACCCTTCCCATCATGTTACCCCCCACCCATGCACCAGGGTAAGGAAATTACCCCATGTCCCCAAATCAGGGACACGTGACACCAGTGGGCAAGGGAGGAGGAGACCCCAAGCCCCACTCGGACCCCATGCTGCCATGAAGATGGATTACCTTGGCTGGCTCCTCTCGCCGGGCGGCGAATCGTCCCTTCTGCGCCCGAGGCAAGCCCGGGGCTGTCCCGAAGGGCTCGGTGGGGGCATGGACCACGGCGCTCAGTGGGAAGCGCAGGTCCGTGGCGCTGCCCATATGGGACCTACGGAAAAAGAGCCTTGTTGTGGACCCTGCTCCATGCAAGGATGTCCCTGTCCTCGGGCTGCTCCCCTCACAGCCCAGGCTGGCTCAGGACAGAGGAGGAGGACAAGGCCACCCTGGGACGCCCACCCCAGCGATGTCTGCTTGCTCTGTATGAAATGATGCAAAACCAGGATCTGGAAAGAGGTGCCCCATTCCTCCCAGGCTGGCCCTGGAGATGTGCTCACAGACCGTAGGAAGCTCAGCCCTGGGCCCTACCCTGCTGCAGTGCCCACTGGGGCATCCAGGCACTTGTGGCCAAAAGCAGCCTGCGCAGAGGGTCTGCTGTGAAGCCGTGGGGTGAACAGTCCCCTCCCTTCCTCCACTCTTGAGAACGGCTTGTACATCCCAACACGTACAACACATGTCTTCTCCATCCCCACGGTGCAGAACAGGGGCCAGCTGAGGAGCTTTTCTCCTTTTTATGTTTGTTTCAACATTTTCACGAAAAAAAACCCCGATGAATAAAATCCCATTAGAAACAGATCTTCCAGGTGCGGGGACAGGAGCATTGTTTGGGACATCCCAGCAGAAACCATCCGGGACTTCTTCATCCTCCTCCTTCGTTCTCGGGCTGGTGCTCGGGAGCGGGTCCCCATGCCAGGCAGAGTGACACAGTGGCTGCTGTTGGGACACGAGGCCACTTTGTGCCGCTCCCGGTACTCGCTGCATCTCTCCTGCTGCCTGGTTGCTCCTCCTCGCCCCGAAAACCCAACACCACCGCTGAGCACACCTCCCCGGAGCACAGGACCGTTACTCCCTGGATGCATTGCCATAGGAAGCATGAGGTTATTTTGATTGAAGATGACGAAAGCAGATGTCCACGGCAGATCAGGTTTTTCCACCTTGGTGCTTCTGGTTTGCAGCGCAGATACGGAGCCGGGCTCTCCACCCCAGCATCCTTCCGAGCCCAGATAAAATCACGAACATGAGCAGCTCGGCTTGGCGTCAGCTCGGTGTTTGCAGACGAAGCCACAGCCTGAGTTTCAAGGAGATTTAAGCTGCGGAGCCACTGACAAGCTGCTCCCGAGCTAAAAAAAGATAACGGCGCCTCAGACAAAAGCTGACATTTCAGCTGGGGGATTATTCTGGCCTCTGTAACTCAAGCTTTTTGCTGATTTTTCCTCCAATAAATAAATAAAAAAAAAATTGTCCATCCTGTTCTTACAGGCCCATACAAAGAGGTCCCACACATGGTCCAGACGCTCCTCTAGCACTCAGCTGTCCTTCAGCCTCACAGGCTCTTCCTCGCTCTCCCTGTTTCCTCTCTCCAAGGCAGACACAGGGTCCCCAGACCCTCTCCTCTCTGCCGCAGCTGCTGACAGATTTGAGGCTGGTTACACTGGGTCCTTTCCATCTTTTCCAGCCTTCCCGAGAGGTGGGTTTTCCCTGCGGGTGGTCGCTCTCAGGGATCCCTCGCTGCTGCTGGAAAGTGCTCAGGAGAGGACGCGGTGTCCCAGGCGGCCGCAGCGACGCAGGGGGGTGCGTGTCATGCTGGCACCCTCCTTTTGTACCCCTCTGGTTTCTGGCAGTGGTGCTGAGTACCCCGGTCAGTGCCGGAGGCTGAGACCCAGTGGACTCACCTCTCCTCCTGGTGCTCTGGGCTGGGACGTCCCCATCTCCCAGCTGATTTTAAATGAAAGGGTGTGGGAGGACCATTGTAGAAAAGAGGAGAAAAAATAGGAGGGTTCACTCTGCTCTGCATGCAACACCTCCAAAGAGGTCCCTCCTCCTCCACCAGCCCATCCCTAGCACCCCACAGGGGGAAAGGCATTTGGTGAACGCCCCGCTTTCATAGAAAACTAAGCCCTAAGCCCTTTGTGCAGAAAAAAACCCCAATGCTCAGCGGTTTTTCACCCTTAGAAGAGCAAATTTGGGGCCATTCAGTTGGGCTGGGCTACTCTCAACAGTCTGTGTCCCACGCCAGGACAAACCCAGGGTGGGGACAGCCCAGGCGGAGCTGACCCTGCTGTGATGAACCACCCCGCAGCCTCACCCTGAGGCTTGGTGAAACCAGAAATGCCCGATGCCAACAGAATTCTGGAGCCCTGAAAGCAAAACACCCCCAAATCTGTGGGCGCAGGATGCAAGCGGGGTGCACACGGACTGGCAGGGCTTTGGCAGGTGGACCTCACCTTGCGTGCACGCTCTCCACGAACGTCCCACTTCTGGTCTTGAGCTGATCGACCTCCAGCCTCAGTTTGTCAATCTCGTCGGACAACCGCCGCTGTTCGGGGTGAGACAAGAGACAGGCAGGGGTTGGTTTTGCTCTGAGGAGCAGCCAGGTTTGGGGCAGTCCTTATCCTCAGCTCTTTCCAGGTTTATATTCCCTTTAAAAATCCCTATCCCACGTTTACAGCACCTTTGCCACATCGGTATAGAAACAGCTCATGCAGGCAACAGTGAAATGACGATGCCGGGGCGATGCCGCGAAGGGAGGAAAAGAGGGTAAATTTAGACTAGACATTAGGAAGAAATTTTTCACTATGAGGGTGGTGAGGCAGGGGCCCAGGGTGCCCAGAGAAGCTGTGGATGCCCCATCCCTGGAGGGGTTCAAGGTCAAGCTGGATGAGGCTTCGGGCAACCTGGGCTAGTGGGAGGTGTCCCTGCCCATGGCAGGGGGGTTGGAACTGGATGATCTTTAAGGTCCTTTCCAACCCAAACCATTCTGGGATTCTATGATCACAAGCCAAGACAGGCAGACAGACACATGCTCGAAGCGATGGTGGTTTGAGAGTTGAAGGGAAATTGGTCCCACTGGGATGCTCTGGTTTTGCTCCGGACCGCACGTCCATGTTCCCCTCGGCAAAGGGCTGACAGTGAGGGACCCGCTGGCCAAACGTGATGCTGGCCCTGTCCCTCCTGCTGCCAGCCCCGTCCTCATGGGGAACCTGTCCCTGCACTGAGTGGCCGTGCTGTCCTGCGGGACGTGCGAGGGGGAGGCTGTGGGTGGGTGGGTGGGGAGGGAGGGGAGATGACGGCATCCTGTGGGCACAGCAGGATCCAGTCCTGTGGGCAAACACGCTGAACCAGGGCAGGGGGCTGAACCAGGGCAGGGGACATGCAGCAGCGGCATGCGAGTCTCCGAGCTGTGCCTGGAGCTGAGCAGCACCCGCACGTCCTCGCCGTGGGCAGGGAGTGTCTGGGAGAGCACAGCCCCGGGCAAGAGGGAAAGCAGCCCCCCGATCTCCCCAGCCATGCACGGGGTACATCCCAAAAGCTCCTGTTGCTTCAAAAAGCTGCAACCCTCCAGCTTTCCAGCACGAGCCAACGAGGACACACATTGAAGAACCTACTTTGTGCTTTATTTGAGAGCAGGGGAGGTGCAAAGACCTACAGGACCTTGTGCAAGCTGGGACCGGAGCAGATCTTCCCCCACTTTGATGGAGGGGGTGGAGAAAGCCTTGGGGACGTGGCTGCCTGAGCAGCAGTGTCCCCAGCAGCTGGGCTGCACCGAGGAGCATTGGGGTAAACCCTCCTCTGGCCACGTGGGCGAAGCCGCCCCGGCCTCGGCGGGGAGTCGGGGATGGATGGAGTGACAGAAATACGGAGACGGGACTGAACGTGCCTGTTAGGGAACCCACCCGGGGGTCTCCGGGGAGGTGGGTGGCAGCTTCCATCCAGCCACTGAGTGGGTTAGTGTGTGGCCTCCTGCTGCTGGGCACTTTGGGATCCCAGCTCATCCGAAACTGGGGTATTTTAGTGCCACTAGCCAGGGGTTAGGAGGGAGGAAGCGCAGTCCCTAGGGCAGGCTCCCTGCAGCAGCATTTACCTTGTCGTGCTGGTGTTCCTCTATCTGCTTTTGGGTATTTTCCAGCTCTTGTAACAATGTGTTCTTTGGAAAAAAATAATGAAACAAAAGAAAAAGAAACAAAAACAGGAAAGAAAAAAAGAGAGACCATTTAGAAAATGGTTGTGAGGCCTCCCAGGCACGGCCAGCGTGGGATCGCTGTGTGGACGGCGTGACGGACACCTGGCAGGAGGGACGGCAACGGGTCCCTGAGCTATTCCTCACCCACCTGCCTGTGAACCGGTTTTCTCCGCAAACCTCCTGCTCCTCAAGCAGGGCTGCTGCAGCTCCACTCCTGCCCTACACCGGGGCCAGGGCACGGCCGTGGAGGGCAAGCGGTGATTAGAGATTTGATGGGCAGGGCTTGAAGATTAGGAAATATGTCTGAGAGGAGATCAACTCCTCGAGCAGCTGGATCAAGGGCAAAAATGTCCCCTCCACCTAACAGGCAGGGGGAAAAGATGTGTTTGCAACTGCCTGACCTAGTGCTCATTTTTTGGGAAGTGCTGGCAGCCCAACAGGATCGTTTTTGCCTATGGGAGACCTGGAGAAACTCTTGGGGTGAGCCAGTGCTGGGGAGCAGACGCTGCCCCTTCACAAGGTGCCACCGCTCTGGTCCCTGTTGCTTGCTGGGGTGGGAATTTGGACTCAGCCCCACGTGCTGGGTCCTGCTCTTTATCCAGAGCCGCTCAGATCCATCTGCCGGATAACTGGACATGCTGCCACAGCCCCATCTCGTTGGGGACAGGATGTGCAGAGCAGCAGGGGAGACAGCTCCAGTCCTGGAGGCATCAGCTGGGGGATGCAACCCCTCTGTGCCCCAACTGGTTAAGGGGAGCCGGTCCCTGCAGGAACCCAAATAGAGGTGAATTAGCAAGGCCTGACCTCCTATGGACATTGTGAGGTTAATCCCTGCTCCGAGCCACCTGCTCTCCCAGCTAATTGCAGTCATGCTGGGGCAGAAGCAGCTCCAGCTGGGTCCTCAAAGGAAAGCCCAGATGCCCAGGAAGAGCGGGGTGGGAGCTGAGAGGCTGCTCATGGACTCTGCCCTGGCTTGGAGCAGGTAAATCAATCCAAACTTGGGGGACAGGAAGGTTTCAAGGCAGCACGTGGAGGGGATGGGCAGGTGGGAGAGGATGAACGCTGCATTTTCGCCTGCAAAATGTACAAGGGGTTTGCTCTGACAGCCAGGCACAGGCTGCAGCTGAGGCTGCTCCAGAAGAGACACAGGGAAGTGAGGGAACGGAGCAGGACAAATCCTGCTGCTGTCAGAGGGGAAAGGTGGTGGGGAGCGGGTCTTACCGGGCGAGGGCTGGCTGGAGGCGAGGGTGCAATGCAGAGCATGCTTCCTCGAGCTCCCACCAGACCCAGCACCCGGCTGGCATCCTGCATGTGATTATTTCTCCAGCCCTGCACAGGTACTTGAAATACCAGCACCAAAGCTGACCTCTAGATGAACCTCACAACCTAGAAATATATCTAATATGTGTAATATTGGTCACATATGCAACATATTACCTCATTAATATATGCTAATTAATGAAAGTTTTGTTGTAATGCTTATAGAGCTTTGCTGTAACGCTTGCCATGTAAGGTTAGTCAGCAGAAAGATACTCCTAACGGTAGCCAAAATTAAGCACAGATGTGCTCTAACGCCACAGAAGGCAAAGGAATGTGGCAAGTTGTGACAAGCTTTGTTGAGAGATGCATAATCAAGATTACTAGATTCTTTTGTTCTTGTTATCTTCCCTCTCCTGCCCTGGCCAGGCTCGAGACGGAAGTTAACAAGGAGAAAACCACACCAGATGTTTTTCGCAGTTTAAGACAGAAAGTTGTTTATTCAACTGTATAAAAGCGAGGAACATTTGCAGGGAAATTTGGAAGCCTCATCTATACGGTGGATGCACTGTATAGAGATTTCCCAATTGTCGGGAAGGGTTCTCCAAATCCTTGCTGCAACCCGCCTCCTCACCGACTGCACATCTGGATGGTGGTAATGTATTATCAGGGCAATTGGTGATGGATCTTTCTTAATCACTATTGCTAACTCTGTGTAGTAATGATTAGGTGCATTACCTTATTTCATGCTTGCTATAGTAGTTCGCTTATTATTTGGCTACTTTACCTTATCTTGCTTTGATTCATTTTCACTGTATTATTTTCCTCATTACTTTATCACTTCTAACGTAAGCAAAAACAAGATAACTTCTTTAATTTGGTGCCTGTGTCCTTTGTGCTAACCCCGTCGATTGGCAAAACAGTACTTCCAAATCCCTGCGCTGCAGCTGGCTGAAGGTCCGTGATGGAGAGGCTGTGGACCCCTCAAGCCCCCCAGAGGACCCCCTGGCCCCCAGCTACTACCTTCTCCTCCAAGGCCGCCATCCTCTCCTTGAGGTGCAGCTGCAGCCGCTCGTTGGACTCGCTCAGCAGACGGTCCACAGTGTCCGAGAGCCGCTTGTTGTGCTCCTCGTTCATCTTCTCCCGCTGGCGGGCCTGTAACGGCAAATGGCAACCGGCCCCATCAGACCCAGCAGATCGGCTCCTCCTGCCACGAGGGGCTCAGCACCCTCCTGCCATCCCCTGCCTGCTGGTGCTGTCACAGCTGATCCCCCAGGCCCAGCTTTTGGGGACAAATCCACCCCTTACAGCACAGATCAGACCCTCCGCTGGGGCTCTGCCGGTCTCTGCCATTTCCCAGCCAGGGATGAACAGGAGAGGGGACAGCATCCAAGGAGATCCTGCCTGCCTGACCCTCAGGGAAGTCTGACCTGTGCATCTGCCAGGGACAGCCACACTGGGGGCACATTCCAGACCCTAACGGGTGCTGATTCTTGGGATTTGCAAAGATCTCTCCAAATCCATAGGCGAAAACAACCAGGGGCCTTGTCCTGGGTTCAGCTGAGACAGAGTTAACTTCTGTCACCGTAGCTGGCAAGAGGCTGTGTTTGGATTTGTGCTCAGAAGAAAGCTGATAACAGTGATGTTTAGATTTGTTGACAGGATATTCAAGGTCTTTCAGCTTCCCTCCACAGGCAGGAGAAGCTGGGAGGGAGCACAGCCCCAGTGACCAGCCCAGGATTTGATCTTAGGTTCAGGACTGAGACCCAAAGTGGCCAATGCTCTATTCCATAACATACACGTCATGCCCGGTATACAGGTGAGGACCCTCTGGAACCTTGTCCCTTTTGGTTCCGGATCCCTTTTGCTCCGGGTCATCTCACCCCAGGTGGTCCCTCTCCCAGGGTCGTCTCCCTCCCTTGGTCAGCTCTCGGTCTGGGATGCTCAGGCTGCTCTGAGATCGTTGGCCAGGAACAGGCTGAGCCTTGGTCATCGGGTGGGGGCAGTGTCACTGTGTGTCACTCATTTGTATATTTGTATATAGGATTATTTTCAATATCATTGCAGTTTAGTTATTAAATTGTTCTTATCCCTGAGTCCTTTTTCCCTTCACCCCTTTAATTCTCTCCCCAATCCTCAGGAGGAGGGGGGTGAACAAACACCCACCAGAGGCCTCCCCAGGGCCACAAGCTGTAATGTCACCTGGGCAACCCAAGAAATGGGCATCACAGCCTCCTGCGGGGACAGCCCAGGCACTAGCTAAGGAGCTCTGCAGGACTGTGCATCCCGTGATGCACCAGCTCAGCCTCCCCGTCTTTCTGAGGGCAGCACCCTTTGCATCCAGCACCCTTCGGTCTCGCCCTGACGCTGATCCAGGCTGGGGGGAAAAGCAGCTGGAGCTCCCCCCTCCACCCTGAATTTGGGGTCCCAGCTTGGCCCAGCAGGTGATGCTGGGAGAGGAGTGGATGTGGCATGTTAACGGCAAGACCTGGATGCCTGGGAGAGCGGAAAATCAAGAGTGTCATGAACTTCTGGGGGGCTCTAAGAGATCCTGGATAGGAAAGGATTAACCAGGGTCCTCTCCTCATCTTGCTTCAGAGACATCAGCAAGTGTCAGCCCTTTGTGGTGTGCTGGGGTACCCAGGCACCATGGCAAGGATCAGGACCACCAGGGCCGGATCAGGACCCGCAAGGACTCCCCAGTCCAGGCTGAGCAGTGCTTACCCTGGCCAGCTCCTGGTTCTTCTCCTCCAGCTGACTCTCCAGCTGCCGAAGGTGCTCCTCGATGCTCCCATGCCTCTCTTCTGCCTGGGAAAAGCAGAGCAGCCCTCTCGGATGACACTCCCAAAAACCACGCGGGCTCTCCTGCATCCCTCCATCCCTGCATCAGCATCCCTCCCACTGCCTCCAGCCCTGCCAGGGTTCACTGGGCACCCAAACCAGCCCTGATAGCAGGGTGATGGGACATGGGGGTGCTCTGTGAGGGACTCAGCACCCGTTCCAGTGCCCAGGAAGGGCAGGGCTGGCTGTACCCACACCTCCCTCCAGGCCTGCACCCTCCCAGATCCAGCCTGGGTCCCTCTCTTCCTCCTCATCCCAGAGCGGTCCCAGCACAAGGCAAAGGCCACCCACACCGACAGGGCCACCTCTGCCTTGGGGAAAGGAGCCGAGGGAAGGGAGCAAACCCCTTGTGCGCAGGACATATCAGAAGCTTCGAAGCCCCTGCAGCCACAGGGGAGGCAGAGGACAGCAAAGCGCAGAGGCTGGGACAGGAGCAGGGTGCCTTGGGCTTGCCAGGGGCTCCCTCGCTGGAGGGCTTGGCCAAACCTGCCTCTTCCTCAGAGGAATTTCCTCTGGTTCCTGCACTCTCTCCCGTCCCAGCCGTCTCCGAGCACTGTGCACACTTGCCTTGGTGAGTGCAGCGATGCGCTGGGCCAGCTCCGCTTCCACCTCGGGCAGCGTCTCCGCTTTCCGCATCGTCTGCTGCAGCTTCTGCTCTGCCAGCTCCAACAGCTCCTGCAGATGCCGGGCTTTCTCCTCGCACTGCGGGACAGGGCAGGATGAGTGCCCAGCACCTAAGCTTTGCCCGCTGCTCCCATTCCCAGCACCTGCATCCCCCTCCCAGTTCCCCAGGGTGGTGGGGCGCCTTTGGGTCCAGCTGCGGTACCTGGCGGTGCAGGGACTCCTTGTTGGCCAATTCACTCTCCAACTTGTCGTTGAGGTCGTGGATGGAGGTGGCTTCTCGCTGGGCTGCCAGGTAGCGTTTCTCCAGCGTGGTGATCCTCTCCTCCATATCCTCTTTCTGAGCCAGGGCCTGGGGAAGCCACAGGGCTGTCACACTCAGATCTGTGACCACCAGTTTGGGAATAACTGGGAACCCAGCTCCTGGGAGGGTGGGACATCCCCGAGTCCAAGCATGCGATGAAAACCCTGCTCTGCACAGGAGGGAGGGACAGCAGAGTGGGAGAGCAACAGAGGGAGAGTCAGGCGATCCCAAAAAACCGTCTAGCACGGCCACAGCTCCCTGCCCCAGGTCTGCAGCACACCGGGGGATCTCGGTGTCTGCTTATAACCTCAGAGGATGGACCTGGGGACAATCTCCCAAAGGCAGTGGCCTCTTTCGGGGAACACTAGCCTTCACCCTGCGTACAACAGGGATCACAATCCCTTCCCAGCCCAGAGCACGTGGAAGCTGCTGTGAACGTCTCTGCAACTGCACCGGGCTTGGCAGTGGGAGAGGGCAGTGTCTAACCTCTCGGAGGTCCCTCTGGTACTTGCTGCTCATCTCCTCCGATTTGATCAGATCCTTCCTGGCGGTGCCCAGATCCTCCTCCAGCTCGGCGACGCTGGCAGCCAACGCAGAGATGCGCTCCTTGGCCTGGACCACTTCGAAATTCTGCTTCTCCAGGAGCTCCTGCAGCTCCACCACCCGCCCTGCCTCATTGTCCGGGTGGACGGAGCCGTTGGAGAGCCGCTGCAAGGCAGCAGAGAGGGAGGCGGATGCCGGGCTGCCCCAAAGGACGGGCTGGCATTGCCTGCAGCTACGCAGCGGGGGAACGTGGCCCTGCAGGGACCCAGTGAGGCGGTGGGGATGGGGGACTTGGGGCTCTGGGACTCCCTGTCGACAGTCTCTGCTAGCCAGGGATGTGGCTTCCCACAGGCACGATGGAATAGGGATGGCTGAAGGCTTCCCAGAGCATTTCTGGGAAGCAGAGCCCCTAGGAGCATCCGAGCAGGAGCACAAATTCCCCTCTACTCAGACCTGTGTCCACCAGGAAGGGCATTTCCCAGGGGGCTGGACCCAGGGGAGAGGGGAAAAAAGTTTTCAGCACCCTGGAGTCAGTGACAAGAGGGTTGGAGAGATGATGGCCTCGGTGAGTAGGGTCAGAGAAGGGGTTTCTGGGGCTCTCACCTTCCAGGGAAGTTTCTGTGCCGGTTCCTTGGGCTCCCTCTCATCCCGCTCACCCGCCGGGGCCTCCCGCGCGGTGCCTTGCTGCAGAGCTGCCACCTGCATGACAACAGCCCTTAATTAACAAGGGAAAGCAGATGAGACCAGCTGGTCTGGCCGTGGGTGAGGTCAGCCCTGGTGCATCCAGGTCTGCAACCAGTTTCCTACTGGCTTCCATCAGCATCACATTCAGCCAGTGCCTGTGGCTGGGGGGGAACTGGAGGGATGGGGTGAAGAAGAGAGGGGAAGGCAGAGATGCTGTGAAGGCTGATGGAGGATCGTGCATGGTGTCCTGGGTTCAGCTGAGACAGAGTTAAATTTCTTCATAATAGCTAGCAAGAGGCTGTGTTTGGATTTGTGCTCAGAAGAAAGCTGATATCAGTGACGTTTATCCTGCTGCCAGGGTCTTTCAGCTTCTCTCCAGAGACAGGAGAAGCTGGGAGGGAGCACAGCCCCAGTGACCAGCCCAGGATTTGATCTTAGGTTCGGGATTGAGACCCAAAGTGGCCAATGCTCTATTCCATAACATACCCGTCATGCCCGGTATATAGGTGAGGACCCTCCGGAAGCTCATCCCTTTTTGTTCCGGATCCCTTTTGCTCCGGGTCATCTCACTCCAGGTGGTCCCTCTCCCAAGGCCTTCTCCCCCCCCACCCCGGTCAGCTCTGGGTCTGGGACGCTCGGGCTGTTCTCTCTGTTCCGTGAGTGCAGTTTCGGGACTGTCCCTGCTCCGGAATCGTTAGCTGGGAACAGGCTGAGCCTTGGTCATTGGGTGGGGGGCAGTGTCACTGTGTGCCACTCATTTGTATATTTGTACATACAATTATTTTCACTATTATTGTAGCTTAGTTATTAAATTGTTCTTATCTCACCCCACGAATCCTTTTTCCCTTCACCCCTTTAATTCTCTCCCCCATTCTCGGGTGGGGGGAGGGTGAGTGAAGGGATGTGTGGGTTGGCTCCCAGCCCTGTGCAAACCCATCACACCCGGACACAGCAGTGCTGAGCCCCAGCAGTAAGTTTTTCCTGGGGAGCCCTCCAAGACCTGAGACCTGGACCCCAGGACTCCCTCCTAACTCTGCTTTATAGCCAGACAGACTCCAAACCCGGTGCAGATGTCACCAGCAGGAACAGGGGATAAACACCAACATCGGTCCCTGCTCCACTGGGGGAGGACGGGGAGAGGTCCCTGCAAGGCGAGCGAAGGCCAAGCACTGCCTCCCCCCCAGCCTGGGGACACACGTGAGATACATCCTGAGAAACGGAAAAAGGAGCAAAATTTGGCCAGGCAGAGGCTATGAGGATGGCTCTTTCCTTTAGGCAGCAGTGGCTGGGCACAAACTTCAGGAAGGAAAGCACGGTTCACCATCTCCAAGATGATCAGGGCTAAATGTTGGGGACAGAGAAGTCCCCACGCCAGGGCTCGAGCAAGGAAAGGAATAGGGGATACGGGACGGGGTGCTTGGAGCAGCGAGGTTTGAGTCTCAGCTGAGGCAGGGGAAAAGCCAACAAGCCAAGTTACTCTCAGCCTCCTTAAATGACTCCAGTTCAGGTTGTTTTTGTCAGTGAAATGAACACCAAACAGCAAAACAACAGAGGAAACCTTGCCCGGGAGACAACAATTTTCAGAAGATTTACAAGGTTTCCTTTAATACAGGCAAGCCTTCATGTAAAAAGCGATTTTAGAATAAAAGCCTTACGTTAAAAATGCCCAAAGGCCACTTCTCCAATCTGCACGGTGATTCGAGGATGGTATTTCAGCAGATTCAACATGCATCAAAACCAGGACACGGAGCAGTCCCAGCCCAGCGGGCACCCAGCAAGGGCTCAGACACCTCGTACCTGCCGATGGGCATCCACGAGCTGCTCCTCCAAGGTTGCCACTCGCTCCAAAGCTGCTCGCAAGCGTTCCCTAACCTGCAGTTGTGTAATAAAACAGGAAAAGTCATTATTTATCCAGGAGGAGGGTGCCCAGGATCTAGGGAAGCTCCCAGGTGGATGCAGGTCCAGGGCACAGGCTCAGCGATGCTCCAGCCCATCGCCTGGGAGAGCAAAAGCATGTTGGAGAGGAACAGCCTGGACCAAACTGATTAACCGATTCTTGCAGGAGACCCGTGGCTGGGGCAGCTTGAAAATGTCTTTTAGCAGAGCAAGGAGCTGCTCGAGGTAAATGAATTTGGAGGAACAATATGAGTTCTCAGGCTGAACCTGGGTGCCAAATGCCAGCGCTCACCACCACCATGTAAGTGACCCCGGGAAGTAAGCTCCCTGTCCCCAACAGCCTCAAACCCACAGCACCCATTCGGCAGCCCCCCAGGCTCCTAAAACAAGGGTGCTGCAGCTTCTGGACACCCCAGATCTTCCTCCTGAGGGACCCCATGTCACCACCCAGCCAAACAACAATAAATGGCACCAAGGGGAGGGAGGAGGAGGTTTCAGAGAAGGTCACCTCTGAGCATGGGATGCTCATGGCGCGAGGGAAGATGTCCCAGCAGCCTGTCTCACCTTTTCATCCAGTGCCTTGTGATGCTCAAAGAGTGACTTGAGCGCCTTCAGCACCTCGACCTCGCTGGAGACACCGGACGGTGACTGCGCCTGACGTTTGACCACGGTCATCCTCAGGGACCGCTCATGCCTGGACACCAGGCACTCCAGGTGCTCCAGCAAGAGCTGCAAGAGGGGAAGCAGGAGGCTCGCACCACCCCGGGGGCTGGCGATGCCGGGGGGTCAGCCCAGCAGTGTGCGACCATCCCACTTTTCTGGGGACTGGAAGGCAGGCGGCAGGTTTGCTGTGCTTACCCGGGTGTTGTTGCGTTCGGCTTTCAGCTCCGAGATCTCCTCTTCCCTCTCCAGGAGCTGCTCCCGGCACGCACTGAGCTCCCGCGTCAGCGTCGCAAACTCCTGCGGAAACCAGGGGCACGGCTGAGAGCGGGGAGGAGGGATGGAGATGGAGCCAGTGCCCCAGCCCTGACGCCAGGACCTCCAGCATGGAGCATCTCACATCCAAACCCAACCAGTAAGAGACGGTGACACCAGTGGGAACACTGAGAAGCCAGTGGTGAAGCACAGCCAGGACGGGAGGTGGTCTGTTCCTGGCTTCCCTGAGGGCTTTGGAGAAGGGAGAACACAGCATCCCAGCATTTATCCATCTGGTCTGATGACCAGCAGCACCAGAAACTGCTCTACAGCTCCAGAAGTGCTCGATGGCATTTAAAGCATCCCAATCATGACCATCAACATGCTTCCATCCCCACCGTCCCCTTGATACAACCCAGCACCGCACCCACCTTGGAGCATCCCATCAGGCTACAGCTCCCTCCAAAGCCACAGCCAGGATGGGTCCCCTGGTCCCAAGCCAGCCTCTGCCACGGCCTCAGGACCTGGCATCATCCAAAGTCTCCTTCCAAAGGAACGAGCGAGATCTGCCCCAGTCCAGCATGTGGGGCCCCATCGAGCTTCTCATGGGGCACCCCATAAGAACCCCTAAGATCCCAGCTGAGAGAGATGGGGCACAGCGGATGTGGCAGGTGCCACCAGTCCCCAGCCGTGCGCGGAGCGATGCCAAAGCAGAGCTGCAAAGCCAGCACATCCCCTGGGACACGATGGGCTCCTCTGAAACAGACCAATCCACCCGTGTCGGAGGGGAAAGAAAACCCGCTGTGAAGTTCCTAGGATGCAGGAAAATTCATTTTCCCTTAAAAAAACCCCGAAAGCCAAGCACCCGGGTTAGCCCAGGAGCACGCTCCCCTTGCTCTCAGTTGCTCTGCCAGTCACCAAGCGGTGCCAGGGCTGAGTGACACTTTGCAGCCAGGATTTTTGGGGGTGAAAAATGCAAATGTGGAAACGCTTCATGAATTTACACGAGTTTCACAGTGCTGTTGAGAAGAACTTAAAAAGGAAAAGGGTTTCAGAAGAAGCTGAGAAGGGTTTGATGGAGCATTAACAAACCAAATTTCGTCTGGGGGCTTAGAGCAGTATTACAGCGTGAAATTCTCTTTCACTCGAATTTTCAAGTTAAACAAATAAAACCCGTTAAAACCGAAGCAAAATGTTGAAGCTTAGGATGAATCAAATGCTCTGCTCAGCTCAAAGCGAAATTTCTTGCACCAGCTGACGTCTGTCCAAGACATGAAGAGCTTTTGAATCTCTGCTTGTCCCAACTCGATTGTCCCTCTCCCTTCCCACCCCAAACTGCTCGCACTGGTGCGGTTTTCAGTCTGGGGTTGGTGGGGACAGTCACTGGTGATGCTGAGACCCCACAGCAGGATAGGACCCGAGCATGCCACTATGGGGAGGAAGAGGAAGAGCAATCGCAGCGGTCAAAGCCAGTCCTCGTCCCTATGAACAGCTGCTTTTCTGCCCATCACCATGNGAGCAGCTCACGAGCATCCCTATGGATTAGAGCAGGGCTGGGAATGCCGGCGAGCAGCTCACGAGCATCCCTATGGATTAGAGCAGGGCTGGGAATGCCGGCGAGCAGCTCACGAGCATCCCTATGGATTAGAGCAGGGCTGGGAATGCCGGCGAGCAGCTCACGAGCATCCCTATGGATTAGAGCAGGGCTGGGAATGCCGGCGAGCAGCTCACGAGCATCCCTATGGATTAGAGCAGGGCTGGGAATGCCGGCGAGCAGCTCACGAGCATCCCTATGGATTAGAGCAGGGCTGGGAATGCCGGCGAGCAGCTCACGAGCATCCCTATGGATTAGAGCAGGGCTGGGAATGCCGGCGAGCGGGAAGTGTGTGAGAGCTGCAGTGAGAGGTGCCAGATTAGGTGCCCGTGCATTGCTGGCTGCTTCAGATTTAGGGATATGTCACCCCCCATACACCAGGAGACAGGCAGAAAAGCTTAAGGAGCTCAGCAAAAGCATCCTCGCACCCATGACGGCCCCAGGTACGTCCCCAGCATGTCTGTGGACGTTGTACCCAGCACCGTGGGCAGGGATTCTGTGGATCCAAAGCCCCCAGATCTGCAAAGGGTGGAAAGCTCTTGCTCTGCCCCATGGCTGGCAGGTGAAGCCGTGGGGCTGTGGATGTGGATGCTCTCCCCAGTGGGGTGAACAGAGCGATGGGCAGCATGGGATGGATGGGACAAGGTGTCGGAGGCAGCAAGCGAAGCAGGATGCCACGCTGGGGATGGTGATGGCCAGCGCTCAGCCCTCCTCACCCCGCGTCGCCTGCACAGATTGCACCCACCATCAGGCTTTCATCCCGAAAGGCAAAGAGATTAAAAGAGAGAGAAAATCCACCCGAGAGAGCCAGGCAGCCCCCACCCCGGCCAGCCTGATGCGATCCGCGGGTCAGCGGGTCAGAGCGTGGTGATGGCTCCGTTCCCAGGGCGCAGCACAAAGCTCCTGCCCGACCCCATCCCATCGGGGGGCTTGAAGGAAAGCTGCTGAATTATTTAAACTGGAAGAGGGGAGATGGAGATGAGATGTGGGGAAGAAATGTTTCCCTGTGTGTGGTGAGGCAGTGGCCCAGGGTGCCCAGAGAAGCTGTGGATGCCCCATCCCTGGAGGGGTTCAAGGCCAGGCTGGATGAGGCTTTGGGCAACCTGGGCTAGTGGGAGGTGTCCCTGCCCATGGCAGGGGGTGGCACTGGGTGGGCTTTAAGGTCCCTTCCAACCCAAACCATTCTGGGATTCTATTGTAAAATTTTTAATTAATGTTGCGTGGCTGGACAATAGACAGAAGGCCACCAGGTGTCTCCGAGGTTGAATGTTGAACTGTACCTACAGTGGTTTAGGAACAGAACAACCAGGTGAGGATGAATATCTGCAAGCATTAATCAAGAAACGAGCCAATGCAAAGACAAGAAAATTAATTGAGAAAAAGGGACACCACAGCGCAGAATCAGAAGAAAGCTCAAGGCAAACTGAGGAAGAATTCTTACTTCATCCCAGGACCACCTAAAGATCACCAGGGGGAACCTCTGCGCATGAGCAGAAGGCCATTTGCATATATTAATGAGTTCCAGGAAATCTTATGTCGATATCAAATAATTCCAGGGAATTTACTGAATACGTAGAAGTTTGCAGCATCTACTCTCTGCAGTTTTGCTCGTCCACCGGAGCACCGACGGCAGAGCTATCCCCAGCGCTGCAAACAGAGGAATACTGCTGAACATTACAAACTCTGACTGCTGAGTTCGTTTCTTTGATCCATGCTCCTGCCCAAGCCCTCCACCCCCCAGGAATGTCTGGCTGGATCCTGCACTGTGCCCCCCAGCGAGGCTCCCAGGCCAGGAGCATCCCACGGCAAACCGAAGGGACCACGATAACCATCCTTCCTTGGGCAACGGCTGCAAAAAGGAACATTTCCCACCAAAAATAGCAACGCCCTCGCAGCGAGATGGGACAGCAGTGAGGGTTGGCTGAGCACAGAGGGCTGGGGGCACTTGCCAGCCTGATTTTGATGCTTTCAGAATAAAAATACAGGATAAATCCACGCAGCACCTGCCTGTAGGTACCTCCATCAGCCCCGGCTGCCCTAGCACTGCCACCTGGCTTCTGGGCCACTGGGGAGTTTGGGGACCACGAGGACAAGCTGTCCCCAGCTCCCCGCTGCAGTGTCACACTGTGGAGCGCAGCTTTTCCCCCCCTCTGCAGGTATGCCATGGCCTTAAATCCCAGAGAAGTGGCGAAAAAGAGGATCTGGGGGATTTTCCTCTGCCCTGGCCACAGTCAGGAGTCTTCCAGGAGATGCAGAGCCGCCTGCCCGGCTCCGATAAGCTCTCAAACTAAGCAGGGACACCTATAAACGGATTAGAAAGTGAAGGAGAGGTGCCTGATCTTCAATCAAAGGATGGATGGATAAGGCACGGCCCCGGGAGTCCTCGGGAGCCCTGTGGGGAGCCCAGCAGCCTGGGAAGTGGCTGATTTGGATTCAAACCAAACCACCCAAAGCACGACTGGGCTGGGCTCAGCCCCGGGGCAGGAGGGAGCAGGGGGGACGGGTGGTATTTGCACCGTCAGAGCAGGGAGGGAAACCGGGAGCATCACACGAGGTAGTGAAATGGGGCATCGTGGCTCAGGGGTTGGATCCTCGGTCAGCGCTGGGTATGTTCGGGGTTCGGGGTCTTCCCCCCTGAAGAGATGGAGGGAGGCTAGAAACCAGCCCTGTGGAGATGGGGGGTGTCCTGGGTTCAGCTGAGACAGAGCTAACTTTCTTCACCGTAGCTGGCAAGAGGCTGTGTTTGGATTTGTGCTCAGAAGAAAGCTGATAACAGCGATGTTTAGATTTGTTGACAGGATACTCAAGGTCTTTCAGCTTCTCTGGCTGTCTGCAAACTGGAGAAGCTGGGAGGGAGCACAGCCCCAGTGACCAGCCCAGGATTTGATCTTAGGTTCAGGATTGAGACCCAAAGTGGCCAATGCTCTATTCCATAACATACCCGTCATGCCCAGGATAGAGGTGAGGACCCTCCAGAAGCTCGTCCCTTTTGGTTCCAGATCCCTTTTCCTCCAGGTCATCTCACTCCAGGTGGTCCCTCTCCCAAGGCCTTCCCCCCCCACCCCGGGCAGCTGTCACTCTGGGACGCTCGGACTGTTCTCTCTGTTCTGTGAGTGCGGTTTCGGGACTGTCCCTGGTCCGGGATCATTAGCCGGGAACAGGCTGAGCCTTGGTCATCAGGCGGTGAGAGTATCACTGTGTGTCACTCATTTGTATATTTGCATATACAATTATTTTCAATATTATTGTAGTTTAGTTACTAAATTGTTCTTATCTCAACCCATGAATCCTTTTTCCCCTTACCCCTTGAATTCTCTCCTGCATACTTGGGAGGAGGGGAGGGTGAGCGAACGGATTGTGTGGGGCTGGCTCCCAGCCCAGGGCAAACCCATCACACCGGGAAAGCAAGGAGAGGTTCAGGAAGCTCGGGGGGGAAGGCTCGAAGCGTGAAAAAGCTGAAATGGAAATTCTCATCCCAGAGCCACCTTCTGCCTTTCCCCTCACCATCCGCAGCACAGACAGGGACACAGAGAGGCTGCACCAAACCCAGCAAAATTCCCCCATTTGTCGCAGGAATGCAGCCGCTGCTCCAACGCACCCGAGCTTCGGGAACAAACTGGCTCCAGCTGCGGGATTAATGGCATTTTAAATCCTCTAATTGGAGTGATTGCTCCTGACGAGCCAGGCGTGCGACAGAGGGGGATGCGGGAAGGATGCCCGTGCCGGGAAATCAGCGCTGCTGACTCGACACGCAAGGGATGGAGCCCCATCCGTCCGTCTGTCTGTCCGTGCTGGGAGTTGGCAGACCCACCACCTCAGTTTCTCCGTGCTGTCACAGGAGTGGTGCAGAATTAGGAGAAAGCCCCAAGTCACCATCGAGGGGATAAACACAACTCCAGCCGTGTGTAGCATGGGATTATGAAGATTAAATCCCGCCGAGGAAACCCAGCGCTTCGACCATCACCCACCCTCGGTGCCGAGCAGCGCGGTGGCACGTCCTGGACCTCTCAGCCACAGCACTGGGACTCTGCAGGGACCATCCACGGGCAATTGGTGTCCTTCCCTTTCAACCCACGGTCACAACAGGTATTCCCACCCGGGACTCCTCGGGGAGGATCATGGTGCACTCCAGCAAGCAGGAATCCAACATCGTGGTGCCCTGGTCTTGGGGAGTGTGACCAGCTCCAACAGCTCGACACTGAGCTGCCAAATCCCTCCATCCTTCTCCAAAATCTTGAGACACTTTAAAGGTCTCACCCAGTGGGTGCTTCCCCCCCACTTAAAGCTGCCAAAGTTCCTCATTTTACGCTGATTTTTGCATATGTGGCCTTTAGATATATTTTTTTAGTAAAATAGGAGGAATTGAAGGTGATTATTTGATGCCAGAACCTTTCCCAGCTCATGGAGGACCTCCAGGGAGCCCAGGGGGTCTTAGGGAGCTGCCCACCCCCAAAAAACCCAGCTCTGGGCTCCCCAGGCAGCTCCAAGCAGCCCAACGAGGCAGCAACGGCGCAGCACAGCGGGGCCTGGAAGGAAGAACCGCGGGAGGTTTGCATGGCCATGGGTAGCCCTCAGCACAGCAGCCCCTGGGAAATTTGGAAACCTGGTCTCCTCCTGCCACAGCTGGGGACAGGGACTCCTGCCAACCCCCACGCCCCGGCAGGGCAGGGAGAAGTGCCATCCCCCGACCCTGCTCTGGGAACACATCTGGGCACACTTTGAGCCCTGTATGTGACATCCCCGGGTGGCACTGACACCCCGAGAGCCGGGGGGATGGAGCTGAGTGGCCAGGAAGGGGGAGCTGGCAGCAGTGCCAGGGCCCCAGGGAGCTGCTGGGGGCACCTGGACCCCGGTCAGAGCTCGGTCCTCGGCCGTACGCCCCCCGCACAAGCAGGGAGGGCAGAGGGATTGGAGCCGAGAGCTTTCAGACCGATTAAGTCGCGTTCAGCGCTCCCACATGAATAAATAAATCATGTAAGAAGCATTAAGGCAGCTTAGTGTCCCTGGGAAATCGCCCTGGAGTTCTGCCTTTTGGGGACTGAGGGATGCCCCCGTGGATTGCCGGGTGGGGGAACAGCTTGGCCATGTGGCAACCAAAGCCCACACGGGCAAGGGGGAATGGGAGCTATGGGCAGGAGCATCCCCGGAGCATCCCCGGAGCATCCCCGGAGCATCTCTGGAGCATCCCTGGAGCATCCCCGGAGCATCCCTGGAGTATCCCCAGAGCATCCCCAGAGCATCCCTGGAGCATCCCTGGAGCATCCCTGCCTGCCCCATGCAAGGGTTTGCCCCAGACAAGCAGATCCCCTGCCTTCCCCATGCGTGGGTCTGTGCCAGATCCTCTGCCTGCCCCATCGATGGCTCTGCCGGCACACCGCATCCTGTGCCGACACAGCGGCATCCAGCTGCCACCGTGCCCCGGAGGGACTCAGAGTGACACGTCCCCCAGCCACCACCCACCCCAGGCAGCACATCCCCTGCCCAGCCAGAGCCTGGGGAAGGGCTATCAGCCCCGTGGGTGGCCGCCGATGAGCCTGAGTGCTCAACCTTGCCCCAAAAAAAAGGTTTATTCAAGCAATCCAGCTTGAATTCCACCCCAACAGCGTCTGGGCAAAAGCTCCCGGGCAGAAGAGCTCCCAGAGGAGGAGGAAGAGGATGGAACGAGCCCACGGAAAACCCAACGGGTGGCCTTGGGAAGAGACCCGCCGCGTCCTGCTTACCTGGTACATGCACATGCTGGGATTAATCCCATTGCGCAGGGGAGCGCCGCTGGCTTCGCTCCCCGCGTTCATGCCGAGCCCTCATCTCCCGCGAGGGTGGCCGGCACAGCCCCGGGGACGAGCACCATGGTGGCCACCGGGACCCGCCACGCCCGGGCGCAGAGCCCCCCTGCCCACGCAGGGACACGCAGGGCAGCGGGAGACAGCGGGAGCTCAGGGAAATTCCCCATCTGCCGCTCGCCCTAATCGCATCCCTCGCCGCGGTGCAGGGAGGCAGCCCCGGCGGGAGCGGGGCACCCAGCGGGCTCCTGGGTGCCGGCGCTGTCACCAAGTCCCTTTGCACTGACCCAGTTTGCTCCGTCTGCGTGCTGCCCGCGCCGAGGCACTGAGGACCCTTTATTGGAGCAGGAGCCGAGGCTAAATCCGCGCGGTCCCTTAATCCCAGCGGCTGCAGCGGGGCGGGCAGCGTGTGCTCAGGGTGACCTGGCTTGCTCTCTCCGGCGCGCGCTGGCTGGGGAGCTGGGAGCGGAGGGGACGTGAGCCCCCGGCACATGGCAGGTGGTGGTGGCCCTGCCCGTGCCCTACTCTTGGGCACATCTCTAGGTCACCCACGGGGACCCCAGGAGCAATCAGAGGAGCATTTTCAGGTGTTTTGCCCTTGGCAGCCCAGCCCAGCTCCGTGGATGGGGACGGGGCCACCTTCCTCCTGAGCAGCTTTCCCCTGTTCAGAGCGGAGGAGGGATGCTGACACCTGTCTTGTGCCATCAGTTTTGATCCATTGGTTATTTCCCACCTCCCCGGGGTGCCCCGAACCCCAGCACTCAGGTAAGGCAGGAGGATCTAAGGTCTCAGCACTGGCACAGTCCACACGGACATAAGCGTTCGAAGCCTCCTGCTCCCCCGGGGCTGCCGGGCTCCTCGCTGGCTCTCCCCACACCACAGCAACAACGGACTGGTGCAAAACCTGCCCCACATCCTGCTTCTCCCAAGCCCTGAGATGCTGCGTGCTGCCCCACAAGACCCCACAGGGAAGGCGGGCAGCTCGTTTCCACCCCGTGCCGCCCTGTGATGCTGATCCACCCCATCTCCTTCTGACCTGAGCAGCTTTTTGGTCTCTGGGGTACCTGGAGTGGGTCCTGCAGGTGGAGGAGGCAGAAGCAGAGCCACACCAGGCTTCCAGCAGAGCCAGAAACCCCAGCGGAGCCACGGCAAGCCCCAGTTTCCCCATGCCCTGGGCTCAGCACAGAGCTCTGGCAGCATCCCTGC
>VZTO01009401.1:21067-39622 GCA_013400615.1 Syrrhaptes paradoxus | reverse complement strand
CCAAAACCCCACATATGACAATTGAAAGCAGTTTCTAGAGCAGAGTTTCCTGCAGGAATCCTACTGTGGCCTTCAGTTTACATGCTAGGCAATGTCATGTGGAAAAGATGGCTTTACCCTGACAGTGTCCCTTAAATCATAACAGAAGCCAAGACATTTATAGCTCAGCCTGTGCATAGCATCTGGAGTCCCCTACCCCCTCGTTGTTGTGCAGAGGGCTGTATCCCTGCAGAAGACCAGAGCGCTGGAACCTACATCCATCCCCACACCTGTTGGAATACTTCTTAGCTTTTTAAAACCACCTCAAATTGTACAACTGTTTGCATGGAGATGTTTGTTTTGACATACCATCTCAGAAATACAGTAAATGCCTCACTGGATCAGTCTTCCTGTTCTACTGTTCTGCCGCATCAAGTTTTCCATGTCTCTCTTATTACATTGGATCTTGTGATTCATGTTATCCCCCCTCTTTCAACCAGGCTAAATTTGTTCAATGTGGCCTGAAGCAAAAGAGCAGATCCCTGCACAGCTTCTCCTCCCACACTGTGGAGAGTGTTTCCTTCTATGTTTTTTGCACTTGCTACATTCCCTTTACTGACTAGCTATGTACGCCGTGAGAGTTCTCCCAAATCCCCAAACCCTAACGGGATCATCCTCACAGAGTCCTAAACCAAATCTCATCACCCATCACTGGCTCCTGACAGATTTTGTAGTACGTAACAGAGGCTGCCTGACCCAACCAGTCACCTGGTGCCCCTGGTTCAGTGGAGACCAGCAGTAGTTTCTTGCTGCAGCTCCCATTTTCCTCTCTCCAGTTCTTATTTACAGCTCAATGGAATATGGGGGTATTCAGACTTTTTTCTTCTTCTCTCTCTCTTCTCCCTGCCCACCCCACCCAATCTACAAAACAGAAACCTGATGCAAAATTTTCCCAGGAATGCTCTGATGAGCCTGAATTTTTGACCAGCTGCTGGTTTGTGTTTTTGAAGGAGCAGCACTACGTTCAGGATGAGTTATCTGGACCATACCTGAGGCTTCACAGACCCAGCACAAAGAGCAGGCTATCAGTGGCAGAGAAATGGTGGAAATGCTGAGAGACCAGCCCATTATCCCATTATCGTGTTAGCACTGAGAACTAATACTGCTATTTGTTGCATAAGTTGTAGCCAGGGCATCAACGAGTAAGCATTTTGGGTGTGGTGTTGCGGCTGTGCCTGCTCCTCCAAAAGCTGGTGTGTTTGACATTGGTATCAGTGTAAATGTACCTTTCAGATGCTAAACCCACAGACCTCAGGAATTTTGACAGGTGAGTGCTGGAGAGCTGAGCAAGTCCCTGACAGCTCTCTGGTGAGATGCACTGCGCCTGTCCACAGCCTGCTGATTTCTGACATCCTGAGCTGGAGCACCCCCATGCTTGCAAACAAGGCAAAGCCAGCATTGTCTGTGCAAAGCTCCCTGGAGCTGGAAAACCAGAGTGAATAACGCTGTTCTAGGAAAAATAAGATTCTTTCCATAATTGTTCTTCTTTGGGATGATAAAAAGCAAGAAGAGGTCCGCCCAAAGAGTAACATTTCTGGAAAAGCCATAAGCACCGGCTAATGGGTTCTTTGCACAAGGTACATCAGCCCCCACCATGTCATTCTGCTATCAGCTAGCCTTAGTTATTAGTGCCAGACACTGCCTGGTTGGCAGGAACTGCTCTGCTGAGGTCAAGGGTACCTCTTCTTAATGCAAGGACTAATTATGCAAAAAGATGAAGCAAGATCTGACCGTTTTCATTCAACTTCAACCTTTTATTAATAGCAGTGCTAATGCAGGAAGCCACTCTTTGCTTTACGCCACTAAGGAAATCAGTAGGACATACTTGAGAAAAGACCCTCTGTATGGTCTCAACTCAAAATTTCCCACTGCGGGAATACTTTTTCATTTTATGTTATTGGTGCAAGAAAACACCATCAAAAGTCCAGGTACAGATCTTTGTTGGTCTGTGCTAGCAAAACAAACATGGAATACTAACAGTGCTTTCTCACTCAAGCTTCTCTTAATAATCAGAAGAGAAAAATTAGCTAATGAGGTCCAACACTAGTTGGGGAGAAGGCAGAGGGGGCTGGACTGGGGCTGTCACACCAAAATGTGTACAGAGTTGTTCCAGGATGACATTGCTGGCAGGCAGCAGGAGGGACAGCCCAAGGGAGAGTGAGGATTTTTCATTCTGGGTGCCCTGAAAAAAAGTAAATATAAAGTGCTTCCCTTTCCTTCACCATGCTCCAAGCTGAAATGACAGAGGGGAAGGGAAACTCACCTGATTCATCTTCTGTCTCTAGCAGGCAGTGGTATCCTTGTCTGATCCATCAGAGGGGTTCTCTGCTGTCTCTCCTGGGCTTTCTTTGCACAGAAGTTTAGCTAGTTCGGGTGCAACTGGGGCAGAGCAAGTGCTGTCAGCTGTACTTGGTCCAGCAGCTGTCCCACTCAAAGCAGCACTAGCTGTCCTGGCAGGAGGATCTCCCTTTATCTTGCTGGCAGATGTTTCCCGATCTAGTGCCGTATCAGCCACTACCTTCTCTATGCCCCTGTGGATGATCTGATGAGCAGCATAGATGTGTTTTCTTTGGGACTGCCTCACTGTGCATAAAAAGAGGTAAGGCTTTTACTTGGAAATGTACAGCAAAGTGTTATCCACAGGGCAGAAGAGAGGGACAGGTCTTAGCCTTCCTGCAGCTGTGGAAAAGCCTATCTCAGGGAAAAAATAAATCACGCCCTTCTAACTTTGGCTGAAGGTGTTCTACTGCCACCTAATAGCAGCAACCAACTTTGCATTTCACTTTGAAGACTAGCCCCCACAGTGGGAAACACAGCCAAAGTGTATTCCTTTCCAGCTTAGGGCGTAACTGCCCAGGATACATTATCAGGCTTTAAAATAACTTCTCCTTCAGTGTCTTTTAATTGCAGCAGATCTCTGGAAGACGGAGCTGAAATCTGCCCTCTCCTGTGTTACGATTTTGGCTGCACTGAGAAACTCTTACTGAGTTCAAAGTAAGACTTGGAGACAATATAGACAGATTAAGTCACCTGCCTTATCGTCTCCCTTTCGCTACTGCAGTATTGTTCTTTAGTGTGTTTTACAGTTTTCATCCAATCTCATTTGTATTTATTTCCACCCCACCTCTTGGGAAAATAATTACCCAAGCCAAATCATTCACCCTACAACTCTCTGCATTGTTCTTCGCTATTCTTTGTTCCCTCTTTCTCCTTCTAGACATGACGCTGGAAGGGAATCAAAATATAGCGTGCTTGTAAGGAGGGTGTGGGGAATGCTGCAGGAACGAGCTGTGGCTTTCACTGTGCCACTTCCCTGCAAAAGTCCAAGACTTCCTTGTTGATTTGGACTGTTTATGCCATAAGGCTGAGCTGTACTTTAACTGCAAATCTGAACCAGCGGCGTCTTGCGTGCTGTCACATAGTTCTGAATACTGTCACTGACTCAGTCACTGAACGTAGCTAACCCATCCTGTTTATGTTTATCCACTTCCCAGGTCTATTTTGTGGACAATGAATGCAACTGGATCTCACTTGCATTTGAAAAGCGACCTTCGCTAGCCAGCTCTCAGTTCCCAGGAGAACTTTCTCTACCCATGGCATTTTGGCTTCAGTCGCATATGCATGAACTGCATCAGCTCTACGTGGAATACTCTCCCGGTATTGCTGCAGTCCCTTCCTCCACTCACAGTGAATACCATCTAAAAGAAACTGGGTTCACATTGGTGAGTGACTGTCCTTTTAAAAGCAAGTTTTTTCATATCAGTGCATCAACTTGTACTTCCAACATGGGAGGGTTCAGAAGTGAGGTGCAGAGGGGTTTCAGGATGAGCCAGTATTGGATAATCCCTGCTTTTATGCATAGGAATGCAACAAAAAGAGGAGAAAAAAAAAAAACAAGAGAAGAAAAGATTAGGTAATGGCAAAATAGAGATATTTAAAGGGAAGCTGAATTGTAGATAAAGACTGAACTTGCAGGCGCTCATATCTTTGTTCTTCAAATGGATTTGCTCCTCTGGCAGGCCAGACCACTGTGCTCCCAGTTCACTTCCTGCCAGTTTCAAGGAAGGTGTATGCTCAAGCATGTGCCAGGTTGCTAAACACCGTTTCATCATGAATAATCTGGCTCACTATAGGGGAAGCTTTAACAGCTGCCACACAAATGAAATAGACTAATGTGCTTGTGAGATTTAACGCCATTCTTTGATAATATTTCCAATGGATTTACATGGAATAGTTACTGATGCAGCTTCCTTGAAGGTATCACTGTGCAAGAGGTTTATGGCAAGGTGTGTTCATCAGAGCATACATTTGGTAGAATTCAGTTCTTTCTTAGGTGTATGGAATAGCAGAAGAGAGTATGTCTCTTCCTGACATTTGATCTCTGCTGCCACAAGAATATTGTGGCAGATTTCACCTGGCCACGTTTGAAGGAGGTCTTGTACTTTATCACCTATTGCTCTAGCTCTTCCTCCAGCATCCCCTTTATTTTTTGCCTGAGTCTAGCTCTGCTTTCCAGGCAAACGCACTGTAGGTATTACATATTTTGAAGATTTTTTTCCTCTGTTGCTTGGGAGTGCTTCTGAGGTGCTTTGTTCATCAGTTGCTTTTGCATCTAAGACCAGTACATATTTTCTTCCTTGCTCATACCTCTGTATGTCCAGAATCCTTGGCAATCTCCAGGTCTTCCCTTTCTGTTCTCCTTTCTGAGACAGGCTAACCTGTGTGTGTTAGTGCCTGAGCTGCAGGCTTCTTTGACTAAAATTACATCACCTGCTTGGGTAGGCTTGCAGAAGCAGGGCTAAGGAGAAGGGAGTTGATTTAAGCTTATGTAGAATTGCCAGCTGCTGAACAGATAATGTCATAGTGACAAATATACAAACTAGGAAGAAAAAAGTTTGCAGAATTCAGACACCACAAAACCTATTCACAGGGTTTGTGTTTTCAGTCACAAAGCAAAAAAAAAAAAAGGCAATGAAGTAGGTGCCTTTGTTCTTAAGTCAGAGAATTACACTTCGGTAAGGACCACTTCAGACTCTGTTGTGGTACAATTGCTTTTCTTAGGTTATATCCACTTCCTATGGGTGACTGGTCTAGTCACGCTGGTCAGTGGAAACATCCCAGTTAAGAGCAGCCATTTATTCATGATACTCAAGGTAAAACACAGGTTTGCAGGTATTTTGACAGACATTATTCCATTTTGGCTAACAGATGCATCCTTTGCAACTGCAAGACTATCTACTTAAAACACAATGCCGCTACAGCCAACCCTAAAACCTTATCTTTGCTTCTAGCTCTCAACCAATTCGGGCGGGGGGGGGGAGGAAGCACAGGAAAGTATACGATCTTCCTTCTACATATGACATGTTTTTAAGTAATCTGCCTGTTATAGACTTCTACAGTTTTTGGAAATTGCCATATAATAGACGATTCACAGCCATGCTACTTTCCCCAGTCTCTTTCTGAAGGTGCAGTGGGCTACTGCTTCTCACGTAGTTCTATTGTTGCAGATACACCAAATTTACATCAGGCCACCATTTTAAAACACTAAAGCTCATGAGAAATTGGTAAAAAAAAGGGTCAGAAGGCTTAACATTCTACCTGCAGAGTGCAAAAGAGGAATTTCAGAGAACTGAGACAACTTTTGGCACTGCATCTTTTCTTTCAGTCAGCTAGAGTGAGGAGTGTGAACCAGTTCACAAAGAGAATATGGTTACCGTACTTCTTACCTTTTTCTCTGATAGACATTTTCTCAGCTTCTGGAATCAGGAAATCATAAACCAGCTCTGCTACAATCTCTTCTGACTGTAGGTGAGTTTGACTACAGAACAGATGCAGAGTGGTATTAGTGTTTTAATTTTCTTTCCAGATCACCTCTGCAAACACAAGTCTCCCTTGGAAATACTCTCACTGTTTTCAAGGGAGTGTATTGTCATGGCAGTAATTGTTAGCTGGGTCTTTCTTTATCCTATAAACAAGTGACAGTGTGACTGTTCCCCTTTGCACTGCACTGCCAATGTGTTCAATACTGCATTGGAAAGCAATATTTTCAGGGAGATAATCACCCTAGACTCCTTATCCTCAAAGATATTTAGAAGCCTAGTTCTCACTTATGACAAACTGAGTTAGACACACAGTTACCTCTGAGGACTTGTGTCTTTGTCAATTTATTCTTTGGCTGATTGCTGAGTTTGCTAAATTCTTCCCTTTTGTGACTCTGCATTTGGCTGGAGCACCATGCTCTTTTCCATGACAGTGTTCAGTGGGTCCTAATTGGCCCAGGGGCTGCATGAATTATCTACACTTCATTCCTCCCAGTGATTTCAACATTGTGGTTGTATTCATCTAGTTACAAAATACACAGCTGCTGTACCATAGGAGAGTCTCTGTGTCACTGGGATTTTTATGGCTTAATTCCATAAAAAGAGCATAGAAACTGAACTGGAGGTTTGGCAGGTCCTAAAAAGTATTCACGGCTGATGCCTCAACCAAACACAAGACTGTGGTGTTCTCAACAACTTACTCTACTCAAAGTGCCTTGTCAGGCAGCCATCAATATGACTGACCCCCATGGAAACTGGCAGCTTCTTAAAGAACAGCCACCCCAGAATGAAAGACTGCTCTAGAGCTGTATCTTTTAGCATCTCTTTCAAAATGATTTTCTGTAGTGGTGTAAATAAATGAAAAGACCAGTATGAATGCATATTGCTTTAGGCAGTTCCCTGATTCACTTAAAACTCAGTCACAGCACCACATTGGCATGGAGAAGTCTAAAAAGGGTGATTCTCAGATCCCACAAGTGATTTGCAAAGGGAATCTGGCACATGCTGTATAGAAATAAGGCTCTAATGGATTTATATATGTGTACCAGGTAGTAACAGTGTTGTTCCTATGCAGCAGTCACACTAATGAAGAGACCAGCAACAGTATTGCTCTGCCCTTCCCGTGTCTTAGATTATACACGTAACCACAGATGCAGATGGTCAGGCAGGTTCTAAACTGCTGTAAACAGCCTCTAATGTGCCATTTAATAACGTACCGACTTTCCATTTCATAAGCAATGTCATTAATTTCTATAGCCATTCTCTGAATCTCTTCCCTGGCTTGTTCTTCAGCTGTGTCCTCCATGCTACTCAGGATAATGTCTTCCAAGTAGGAGTCAATAGTGCTCTGGTGCACTTTCACCACCTGGAACAAAACACCCAGATATTGTTCCTCTGCCTATTGTTGTGCCAGGAGAGTGGTGGAAGCAGATTTCCAAAGACGCAAGAACAACAGATTCTTAATTTCAGGTAGGCCAGCCTGAGATTTGGTTTCAGAGGTTATTCATAAGAATAACTTATGTAAAAAATTATTTTCTAATGATTCTTTCTGAGAACTAATTGAACAGAAGTAAGTGCAGCAAAGAACTAGCAGTGGAAGACAAACTTATCCACAGATCCAGTTCTCTTGCAGCACGTTAGTTCCATGAATGGAATGGCAGTTGCTTCCTCAGTTCTCATGGTCCCCTGAGCAACAACTGCCAAATAATAATAATCAGTATTGACTTCAGTAAATTAATCTGCTTTCATCCAAGCACATCCTGAAGGAAAAGGTTCCATCAAGCCAGTCAAAGTAACATGAATAAAACCAACATAAAATTATTGGTTTCCCTCTGGTGGTTGTAGAGCAGAGATTCTAAAAATGGGTGTTTTCCTTCTGCTAGTCTGAAGGGTATAAGTTTATGGCACTTTGACCCTCCTCACTTCCTACTCAAGAGATGCAGAAAAGAGGAGAAGCTAAAATTAAAAGAAAAATAAACATGATGCCAGACTCTCTTGGTATTAACCTTCTCCCACAAAGTTTGAAAATTATTGGTTTAGTCAATTAGGCTCCCACTCATTCCTTTCAACTGGGAGAAACATGCTTCATGCAGTCAGGAGCTAGGGAATAGGAATAGGGCTACAGAATACTTATGTAATATGGTAATTCAGGATTTCTGTTTCTGTATTTCAAGGTTATGTTATCCACTATCATTACTTAAAAATAACTTTTGTACCTCTAGGTATTTGCAGTCCAATTTTGGGGTGCAAAATCTTTCCAAAACCTCGCTTAAAGGCACCCTTCCAGGGAGAGCACCTAATAGTTCTGCTGCACATGACCAAACATTGACAAAATGCTATACCTAAAGATGATCTAGGGACATCTGTTCTCCATAGGTGTTTGTTGTGGAAATTTAGAAATCTATCTTCATTCATTATATGCCTAACAGGACTGTCTATAGGGGTATTCCGATCATCCTTAATGTAATGGGCACGACCCCTTTAGGAAGAAATCCCTCTCTCTTCGCTAAGCCTTCCTCCTCAGTTTTAAACTAGCCATCACCAAAGTCAGAGCTTAAGCACCTCCTGTCTGGACCTTCCCACAAGGAGGAAGTTCCTACAAACCGCCCACAGTCCCACCAGTCTCCCTCTCTTGCCTGTTTGAAAATCTCATCTTCTTCCTGACGTATCCTCTCTTCCAGCTGACGACGCCCGCTCTCCTCCGCTTCACGCATCCTCCTCTGCCTCTCAGCCAGCATGACAAAAGCGTGGATCTTCCGTTCTTCTTGCAGCCTCACCAGCTCTTTGGACAGGAAATCAAATATGTTTGCCAGTACCCTTCCTTCTTCCCTGGCCAAGTGGTTTTCCAGTGATGACAGCTTTAAAAAAAAAGGCAAAGAATTGTCTTACAAGCTCTAGGAATGTTGTTCCAAGTCCCAGGACTACCACAGGCATGTGAAACAGTAACATCCACTCAGACCAGCCATGGGACAACCGTAGGAGTTTTGCATTCTTCTTGTTTTACATGCGCTAGCCTGGATACTGCATAATGTAATGTTCCTGTATATAGGTTCTGATGGCATAAAGAGGCTAAAAGATGGCAAAACCAGTCAGAGCGAGAATAGTCTTGATACTGCCATACTAGAACAAGCAGCCCCTAGGCTTGGGTGGGTGAGAAGAGAACGCGCTGTATTCCAGGTATTATGAAATGCTTTTCTGGCTGACAGTATAACCAGGATAGTGGCTGAGGCCATCTGCTTGGTACTGGGGAACACTCCCCTGCCCAGACCAAGAAAGGGGAGGTATGAAAGTGACAATTAAATTACTTCAGATGTATACACTCCATCCTTCTGTGCTAAGCTTAGCTAGACCAGAATAGAAATATAGGATCAGAAATTGCAAATGAAGCTTTTTTCTAGCATTTGGAAAGAAAACCCTCAATCTTTATGAGTAGGGAGATTAAAGGTTAGGAGACGGTGCAATTGTGCATACGGCCACAGTTCTATGCTCTCCTAAGGATAAAAATGTTTGTTACAGTTCAAAGCCACCTCAGTGAAATGGCATGCCTTTGGCTGGATATTCATGATGCAACCAAAGTGATTCAGCTTGCTGAGATAATGCAGCAACCATGAGTCCCTACAGTTTTATGTATTGAGTTATTACCTAAAACTGTACAAGTTACTAACTGCTAACAAATCCAAATCAACACTTATTATATTGAGTTTGCAGAGGTGCAAACAAGATCTCAAAATTCCAGGTAATGGAAAATCAGAAAATCTGTGACAGAGCTGAGACTAGATTCCAAGTGTTCAGTGTTACTGTGCCATTCATTCTTTGTTCCAAGCACATCGTGTTTGATGGGTTAAGTATGTGTGATTGCATTTCAGAAAGGGACAAGACCTATGGTAAGTTCATTATCTCTAGTATGGACTATGAAGCCACAATCCTTGGTTGGAGGGAACATCTGGAACTGGCTGGGATGCTGTGTCTCTGTTGGAATAAACAGGCAGTAACAGAGCAGACCTGAATGTAAAACTCAAAACGGAGCTGAAATATCCCAGACGAGTAGTAATAAATCAGCCTTCTTTTACTGCTGTGCCATTTGCTCATGCAGTGTTTCAAAGAAAGTGGGATTGTCAGTGTTGCACATACGTACAAGTGACAGCACTTAGGCCATGGGTATTTAAGATGGAAGATGGCAATGCAGTAACTGCACCAGCCCACAGGGAGGGATAACATGGAACTAACATGCAGATTCCTCTTTGTTGCTCCAGGTGCTGTGTCCAAAACTGGTGTGAAATGGAAGAAAATGCAGGAACACTCTTGTCTTAGACTTCTGTTATACACAAGGTTGGAAACTTTCAACCCCTCATCTTTGACCATTTTGTCTGGAACTTCTGTCATCTTTTCTGCAGGAAGCATTTCTTGAAAATTGCCTCTTTTTATATTGGAAAGGTCAAAAACCTGAAAAAAGAAACTCTGACCACCAAAAGCTAAAGAACTGTGAGTCATCAGAGACTTTCTGAAATAGCCACACGCATAGAAAACCCCTACATATGCATCCCAGGCAGTTTTACAGTTCAAAATGTTTATGTTTGAAGACCTGAGCTTTGGACAGTGTGCCTNAAAAAAAAAAGTAAAAAAAAACAAGATTAGAGGACGCAGATACCAGCAGAGGGGGATAGTGGCTCTCCCAAAAGGAAATTCTGAGATCAGAGGTCAGCATCTCTACCTTTAGCTCTCTCTCCTCTATGAATGTCACTATGGTGTCTGAACTGCTCTCTCCTTCACTCTCAGCTGGGCTTCCAGAAGAGAAGGAGCATTTCAAGTAACTAATGCCTGAGGCTTTTATTTTTCTCCTAATTCCTCATCAGAAAAATTCTGTATTCCTGCATTCCACACCTAGGCTCCCGGTGCATGAGGGAGCACCTGGAAATGAAAAACAGTAAAACATAGTCACCTGGTTCAATTTTTACAGAGATCTGGGGGGAAAATTTGTTGCTGTCCACCCAGCAGGAAGCAGTGTTCTGGCTTCACCTCTACCAGGCCAGCTGGCCAGCGGATGCTATTATCATAATCTGAAACCTGCAGAACTGCCTCACAGCTGGTCATTGAAAAAAAGGAGAGTAGCGAAAACTGTAAGAAAATCCACAGGAATGTGGGAGATACTGTATATGTGAGGTGCAGTGAAGTCTGGACAAAATTTCTTTACGATCCATTTCAGACCAGCATCTGCCATTTCATTCACTTTGCTCTGGAAGGTTGTGGCCCTGCGAGGAAATAGGATGGGAATTTTTATTCCCAGCTCTCACTAGATCCTTGGCAGAGGATGGAGCCCAAAATTTCTCTGCTCTCCATAACAGTGGCAAGTACAACAATGTGACACTATTGCTAAGGTCCTAGAAGTCTCGAGCCCAGGAAGATTTAAAAAGTAAGTCTGCTTTGGCTTCTTTTGTGATGTTTTATCCCTGAGGAGGAGCCCGAGAGGGTGTTAAGCTAGAAAAGGAACAGGGAAATGACAGAGCAGTAACATACATTCAGTGAAATATCTGACAGATGTGAGTGACAAACATGTATTGTGATGCCAGGTCACAGCACCAGGCAAATGATTGAAATGTGGGAAAACTGAGGTTCCTCCGACAGTGCAGTTTGCTCAAAGACCTGTAAACATACATAAGTGCTCTGTCTGCAAACAAAGGAAGTGCAGCCTGGGTAGCAGCTGTGGTCAGAGCACCTCTGTCTGTTTCTGAGATTCCCCAGAGCCCCCACAGCACTAAGAGGGCAATTTTAGCCCCTCAGGCATTCAATGTGCTAGGAGAGTATTTTTGCTACTTGGGGTGCTGTCTGTGCTGTGGATAAGAGAAAACATAAGAAATTAAATGTGAGAGTGTTGGTGGTACTGCAAGCACACAGTGCGCAGTCAGGACAGTGTTGCAAATCAATCTTCCCATCTATCCAGGCAAACCTTGTGCATTCGCAAGTCACGCTGTTGCTGCAGAGCCAGTGTCATTTGCTCCTCTGCCTTCAAAAGCAGCTGTCCATCCTCCTGGAGTGCATGAGTGGTGCGCAGCTCTTGGATCAGTTTCAGCCGCTTCTCCTTCCCTTCAAACATCTTTAAAGTAAAGTTAAACAAATGAGCATATTAAATGGAAAATATAGATCAATGTGTTTTGCCTGCAGAGCACACCCTTTTTCTCCAAGCTGCAAGATCAGCTCTTTCCAAGACCTAGTTCTCTGCAACAAATTTTTAGCCACTTTTAGGCAAACGCTACAGCTGTCAGGTAAATCTTGCCAAAACCCTCCTGTATAGAAGATGAAAATTCAGACCTTCTACAGTGGAGTATAGATGATCCCTTGCCACTTTATTATAATTTTTTTTTTTAACTGTTTGGCTTCACCCAGAACTCAAACCCCTGGAATGTGGAACAGCAACCGCAGTGTCAAATTGAAAAGGGCAATAGCCTTCTGGATAGCCTGTTATATTAGCCTCAATACCAAAGTTTCCCCGTGTGAGCATTGCTCCTTTACCTCAGACCAGGGTTAGATGTCTCCTGCTTCAACATCTGCTGTTTTCTGACCTTCATTTTGAGGGAGTCCAGCAACAGCTCAAAGCAATAAATTGGTGGGGAGGTTGTTGAAACTGCTGCTGTCCCTGTTATGGGGTTATATGGCCCAGCCCTCTCCTGACAGTGTCTTATTTTCATTCTCCTTCTATTCCAACAGGACTTCCAAGAGCAACAAAGGATCACTCAACCCTGCTCATGTCATTCTCCAGCTGAGTCATGTATTTCTGATCCAGTAGTAGCTGGAAAAAGATTCCTAAAATGATGGGACATTTCATGATGTGAAAGTCAACAGTCCTGCAATGGCATCAAACATCCTTTTTGAAGACGACCACAGAACTGGGAGGTCTATATTCCACCTCAAGCCACTTTCACAGTATTGTATTGTTTGCTAAAGCTCAGGCCAGGGTCCCACATGGGAACACTTAACAAACATCAAATAGTTAGTGCAAGAGAAAATATCAATTATATTCTCAGCAGGCATGAAAGCAAACCTTCTGGACTGGCCTGATCAGAAGTGATAGACTTGCTTAATATAAAGGCCATGAGGCATAGCTACTCAATTTCTACCTAGACCGACTCCTGCTCCACTGAATGCAGAATGATGGTTCCTGCACTTGCTGGAAATCACGGT
Organism: Syrrhaptes paradoxus; assembly: GCA_013400615.1. Lineage (NCBI taxonomy): Eukaryota > Metazoa > Chordata > Aves > Pterocliformes > Pteroclidae > Syrrhaptes > Syrrhaptes paradoxus. Next base: position 26,588 of record VZTO01009401.1, on the reverse strand, counting down.
GGTATGCTTCAGTTGCTCCTCATCTAAGGTTCAGCTCACCATCCCAGGAAACTGAAAAGATGGTATAAAATACAAGCTGCCCTGCTGGGATCTGGGAGGTTTCTTGTGCCTGGTGATCTTGGCATAATCAATGCAAAATGTACTCATGGTCCACAACTAGTCTAGAATTTGCCATTTGAGTAATTCTGCTATGAAACATCTAATTAATCATCTGACTACAGGGGATGACAGGAACAGTGAGACACTCACAGACATGTGTAGGAACCTAGAAGTTCCTGTAAGAAATTTGGGCCGGAGAGCAAAGACTTCAGGTTTGAAGGACTCCAGATAACATATAGGAGGATATGCTGCAGAAGACCCATTACCCTTGATTAGTGCTGTAGAAGAAAGATTGCAAACACACTTTAAATCATTCCCACCATCATTCTGAAGAGGGACATAAACAAAGAGCCACAGAATACCATGTTCTGAATAGCCCTGCCTCGGAGCAACTTCTGCAGACAGATCACTGCCAGTTCTGTTTCCTCTTCCTCCTGTCAAAACACAACAGACATCCACACAATAGTTAATTATTTCTTTGGAGACTGAGTTTTCTATAGACTATCCATCTAACTATCAAGAAGCCTAACTCATATCCAGCTTTTTCTCAGTTGTTTCTGAACACCATTCTTCTAACTTCTGGGGAAAGGACGGTGAGTCAGAATAGTATGTACTTCCATGTTTTACAAGAGATGGGGGAGAAAGGCTGTATAATTAGGTTCTATTTGAGATTTTAGAGGGTCTTTAGAGATGAGTACCTAATGATAAGGAGATGTTGATGGAGAAAATAACTGTATGCATTAGAAATATTCTTTCTAGCTTGACTGAACCTGAGTTTGCAAAATGAGCACCAGTTACATTAATTTAACAGGTCAAGACACTAAGAGGATAGAATTATTATTGAAGGAGGTGCAAGAGAGCTGTTAACCATAAATAAAGTGATTAAATTAAAAGGGAACATATACAATTTTTATCTTTATATTTATTCCAGTGATGACCTTTGTCAGAGAAAATCAGTAAATTTAAGACTCAGAAAGTGATAGTTTGAAAGTAAAATTAATTACATTATATTGTGATTTGTCTCTTTGAGAACTTTGCTGGCCCAGCATTGTGTGACTGATACCAACTTGGAAGAACAATGCAGCATAGTGGGGAAGTGAACACGACCATAGGAGGGAAAAAAAAAGTTTATTTTAAATAGAGGAAGCACAGCTGGCAGCATTTTTTCTTGCTGAGGGGTCTTCTAGCCTGGATTTGACAGTAGCAGAAGGAAAAAGCCCATTGGGTGCCTGGGAAAGACAAAAAGAAATCTAAAAATTGCAAAGAAGTTTTTTAAATAAAGAACCTATGAGGTCTGCATTGAAATGTGGTATTTCAGAAGTGCCGGAAAAACAGGGAAGAGCATGGGATGAGAGAAATGGTGTGGGCTTGACTCTTAGTATCTGTTTTTTCTTAGGTGTGGAGGATCAAGTTTTCCAAAAGCAAAAGGAAGCATTCCTGCCTTTCCACACCCCCACCCAGGAGCCGCAAAGCAGAACTAGCCAAAGGACTGACTTATTATTTGGTATGTTCTTTTTCTCTGGAAAGAAGAGATGAATTTCCAGTCCAGTTAGAAAGCTAAACTGTACCATATCACCTGGCTACCGTGTGAAAGCCCTTCAGTACAGAGTTTTGGAAACGGAGATGGCACATATACTGGACAGGCAAGCCAAACTGCTTGGTTTGATGTAAACTAAGATTTGGTTTAAATTTTTGTGGGATACATGTTTCTGTACTTCTGTTGTTCAGTGCTGCAAACGATGCCGTGGCGAGCAGGCTGAAAAATAGAGAGGTGTGGGAGAAAGTGATAAACCAGTGAAGAAATGAGCTTGTTGTGGCTAATAAGTGTGTAAGCGCTAAGAATTGTAGCAGTGCCTCCATTCTCTCCACTTTCTTTTATACCCCCTGTGGTCCATGTCACCCGCCTGTTGCTCTTGCATGCTTTCATTTTGAGATCCTCAACTCCAGCAGGAAGAGGCTGGTGAACTTAGCAGCTGGTACTTGTATCTGTGTATGGCAGGAAGAGAAGCATTAACAACACAGAAGAGCCTTGCTTTCAGTGCTCCTCACAGGCAGCTGGTAGAGGAAACCTTACGTGGATTCTGCAAGGCACGAGATGTTAGTGCTCCTCTTCAGTGGCTGAAGTGGCTTGATTTTACAGATGGAGCTTCATTGGAGAGCTCCACACTTTTATGTGTTCACACATAAGGATATTTGAAAATAAACCAAATGTTGACAGAATTCATTTAGGTGCAATTCTATTGTATTTGAACTCTTGAAAAAGACCTATTATCTGTGAAGAATGCCCACAACTGGAGGATGATGCTTCTGATTTCTTTCCACATTACCTGGAAGTACTTAAAAATCTGCTAAACTGATAAACCTAAACTGTAATACCTAGGAGTTAGTAAAGCTGTAGAGAGCTCTTCCCAAGGAGATACTCTTGTTTCAGTCATCTTAAAATAGACTGTATAAAACACAGGGCATCATACTGCACAAAGGAAGACAGCATGGATGATCTAATAAGACTTTCTCTCACTTTCATGGTTGTGTGATTCTCTCAAATTCACAGGTTAAATGGTAATTGTGTCTGATACTACATCACGAAAATGGTGTAATAAGCAGACAAAGCAATCCACTGGGACAACCACTTCTTAAGTACATTTCTTTAAGAAAGGAAAAGAAGTTGCAGGTCCCTAAAAAGTTGGTGTTTTTTTCCTGCAGCATATCACATCCCTCATGACAGACACATCATCACTGCTATTTCAGTCTCTGCAGAAGAATCCTTCTTTGTGAACTGGAGCATGCTCATCAAAGACTGCATCCTGCCTGATGACAAGAGCTTGCTCTGCTGGATTACAATAGTGTTGTCAGATCAGAAGGTTGGAAGACACTGAATAATAGTAATAGTAATCTGCCTTTTTGTTCCCCAAGAACAAGGGAATAACATGTCTACTAATTTATGTCTTCATAAAATAAAGTTTAGTTAAGGATTTAGCCATCAGATATTGTAAAAGGTTTTCAATTCTTCAGCTGCTAGTATCTTTATAGACTAAAGAGAGACTAAGAGAGTCTTAAGAACAGCAATGGCTATTTCTAACATGAATGCACACAAAATATAAAGCTCACTTCTGTCCTTCTCTGGGCATTCCTTTAACAACCATGTAGGAAACCATTAGGGATCAACAGGAAAAAAAAGTGTTTAAACCATCCCACTTACAATTGATGGTTTTTCCAGGATTGGAGTGGGTGGCTGAGGAACAGGCTTTTCTATTTTTTCAAGGAAATGGGGGGGCTTCTTTGGCTCCTTGACCTTATTCTTCTTTTCCAGTAGTGCCTGGAACAGACATAAAATTTAATCAGAACTGGGCTAGATAGAACAACACAGTAAGGCTTGTCCTCTAGATGCTGACTGTTGCTGATTACACTGACTACAGGGAGCTGAAAGTATTTTGCAGGTTTGTGGCTTCTATTTCTTACTGCACATCAACTGAAAAAATTAATATGGTCAGTAGATGAGGCTATTGGTTGGTCAGAAGATACTGATGGGAACTTCAAAATCATATGTAAGAAGGAAGCAAGAGTTATTTTACTGTATTTACAAGTCAGTCATCAGGAATTGCACAGGGTGAATCACCTAAAATTAATCTGAAATTGGTATGAACTTAATCTCTAACACAATAGATTCTTCAGTAAAAGCATATTTCAGATTTTTTTTTAATTTAAAAATAGGAATCTCACTGAACCAATTAAATGCTGACCCATATGCAAGCAGATACAGTTTTGTTAATTGTTTTGTTAATTTCCATATTCAATGACAAAAACATTAATCATTTTCCTATAAGATAGAGGTAATATTCTTTCAAAACATGAAAAATGGGCAGGAATATCACCATTTAATTACAGTTTATGTATCACTACAGAATGGTTATAACTCTTTGCCTTTAACTATAGGTAAAGTGCTTGTTACTGCAGGTTAGAAATGTTATGTGGCCAGATTTTATGAAGGGGGTCACTTGAAGAGCATATTGTCACTGTTGTGTGGCCCTTCCCCAGTGAAATGTCTTTCTGCGATATGCCATTACTGCCCAGGGTTGAACCAAATGACCCAGGACCCCTTCCTTGCAAAATACGTTTTGAAACTCTTCTGTGCTCACCTGCAACTGCCAAGCAGCCCAGTGGCACCCACAGCAACTGTACAGAGGACTAAGGGCAAAAGGGAAACTAACTTGCCTGAGAGCTGCCTTCTATGAAGAAAATCCACAGGCCCATGAAGAGTGGCTTCTATCTTGCCTGCAGTGGTTTGGTGGCAGAAGCCAAACCTTGTCAGCTAAAGCAGACTAAGAGTAGAAATGCACCACAGCCTCAACTCTTTCAAGACATTTTCAAACTGTTCAGAGAGCCGAAGTCCTGCCAATTTCCCATCACAAGCTACTTAGAACAAGATAGACAGATAATAATTTCCAACTGCACAGGAATGCTTGGCTGCTGTAGGACATCACACTTGGGCTTGCAAAGAAAAGGGAAGAGAGTATCTACATTTAAAGCTCCTTCAAAATCATAATCCTCCTACTGTATGGATTGGATTTGTAGTCTTTATTACTGAAAGAACAGACATATTTCAGCACAGAAAAGTGCACCTTTTTCTTCTCTCGCTCTGTCTCTTACAAATGTTCAAATACAGTATTTCACTAGGGAGGGGAACCAAAGGAAAACTTAAGAAAAAAATGCCATGCTGAATTTCTCTCTCCCGTAATAGGAAATTGATGGCACTTGCACAAAATTTAATTGTGAAATTAATGAAGTTTTGAAACTCCAACGGTCATTACACAAAACTCTTCTTGCATACTGGATCTGACCTTTCAGACAAGGATAATTAATTGATCCAGAAAAGGAGAGAGATTTCTAGGTGGAGGGGACAAAATCTTTTATTACTGAAAACTTATGAAATGGACCTTGTTAATAAAGTAAGAATCAAAGCCTATAAACTGCTTATAAGCCATGTGAAATGGCTCAAAAATGTGGACAGATTTTCTGAATTGTTTCTTGTATTTTATGACCTTAGAGCTCTCTGGCATGAAGATTATAACAGTGCTTGCTATGATCTATAAAGTGTTTTGCATGATGGGGGGGGAGAGAATTGAAAGAAAAAAAGCTGTTGTAATTCTAATTCTTTTGAAAACAATGGCTCCTATGTTTATTAGTACAATGTTGCATTCATAATACATTTTCTAATAAAACCTTAGCCTCCAAAAATATTTCTTGCTAACTAGAATAACACAATACAACCAGAATAACAACTTTTAAAGACAGAAAAATCTATAAGCACTTCTGACAAGAGGAAATTCTTATTAATGTATATTTGAGAAATACTGCAGTTTTCAGAAGTGGTTTTACATTTTCATGTCAGCACAGTCTAGTGTATGCTTTGCTATCTTTACTA
>VZTO01009401.1:0-18609 GCA_013400615.1 Syrrhaptes paradoxus | reverse complement strand
TCTCTAAAACTGTAGCAAATTAATGTCCTTAGCTCTTGAACAATTCTTGTGGCACTCAAGATTTTCTTTGAAAATTTCCCTTGTGAATAATAATCAGATGCAATGTTTCATCTTCTACAAAATCCAGTGGAATTTAAATTTGAGATAATATGACTGATTTCTCAGAACAAGATTTCAATTTAAAATTCATTAGTAGAAAGTTACTCTCTGCATTGAGAGTATTATTAAATTACACTAAAAAAAGAAAGCTATACATATTATTTCCAATTATGAAATATTTATTCACTAAATAAGGCATAAGTGAAAGTTGACAAGCTTTACAAATGAAATTCAATATTTTTTCAGAGATAAAGCAGCCAACCAAGAATAAGCCTAATTTTAAAAAAAAAAGGTAACGCTCAACAGCATCACAAGAAGCATACTTAAAAGTACATCTAATTTACAAATATTGTGGCTGTAGATGCAAATGAGGCACTTCTTTCCTCAGTGGTTGATTGCATATATGGACATCTCATCTGCATGAACAGTTGGGACAAATTAAGATATGCAACACACTCCTGGCATGTTTGCAAATCAGATGCTGTTGTTAGGGAACAACAATGATGTGCATCCACCATTCTGATCTGATTTTATGAGTGGGGTCATTTTAATCATGCCTTGCTGCAGGTGTTTTTACAATACGTACTTAAATTGTACATTTCTAAAAATGTACAGAATTTTTAGAATATTAATTCAGATTTGGTTTATTTAATTATTAGTAGTTTCACAGTGTAACCAGTAGGCTTGCCACTTGTGCATTATAAAGCTAGGGAGAAATGAGAATGAGCAAATGGCAGGAGAGAATTTCCAACTGACATCATATGTTCTGATCCAAATACCTGATCTGTAGGAAGACAGAAGCAGCTATACTTGTTTTCTGTAGGGTTGGAGCAGAAGTACAGATATTAGGGAAAGAGATTACTGCCAGACTGAGTTCCAGAGCAGTACTGGTCATGCCTAGAATAGTCTGTACATTTGGTCCATTCTGTCCTTGAAGTTGTCTTGCAGAAAGTATGAATTTAACGCAGGAAATTGGGAGAAAGTTTACACATGTGTCTTCCCAATTGCATTTTGGAGCAGTTCAAATCTACAAGGGACTGGCATGCTGCTGGATGCAGCTCCATACCTGGTGAACTTGTGCCAGCTCCACCTCCAACCTTGCTGATCTTCTAATAGATCCAGTCTTAGTGGTAATACACTTGGGTTTTGGAGCTTTAATCTTGACCTGGGTGACAGAGTCTGGGAGAGACGCTTCCAGTTCACACAGTCCTAAGAAGTACAAACAGTGACTACTTAACGGTGGGGAGAGAAGTTTGAGCATTGTTAATGTTTTAAGTAAACATCTCATACAAACTACATCTTCCAAAATGCCTTACCTGCAAAGGTGTTAAGATAGAAGTTTTTTACCACATAGTGTTCAGAATGGTTGTCTGGAAAACAACCAGTTCTAGACAAAGGAGCATATGTTTGTGATGCAAAGTCAGTATACTCTTTGATGGTATCTCGTCTCTGCAGCTTCCCCATCCCATTCTTCCTCTTGGCTATCAGTTTCCTGAGCACTGAAAAGGAAGTATGAATGTGAGAAGGTTCTTCATACAAATAGTTCTAAAAAAGCCCTGGAAATTCACAAGAACTTTTGCTGGCTAATAAAAAAACACTGCCTGTTTGACCAAAACAAATGCTGGCCATGCAGATCTATATTGTGGATGCAACCTGTTTCATCTTGAATAAAGACTGCAACCTTGTGAAAATAGAAATGGCTTGTCTGAAAACTAAGGCTGCTCTCTCCCTGTCTTTCAGACTTACTCATCGCACAGTCATGCTGAATCTTTTTTATTTTCTCCTCTTTAGCCTTCTGATGATTTTGCCAGTGGTCATCTAAGCGCTNGCTTTATTTCTAAGATTATGGGAGAAAATTTATAAGATTAAGTGTGCTCGAATAGCACTAAAAAGACGCCTTTGAAGAGAAAACTGGTCTAGATACTCAGCTATAGAAACAATGCAAAGCAACACAGTGCCCTTCTGAGATGATCGCTACTTGCATGCTTTAAACCTCTTTCCTGCTGTGTGTGAGGGATGTTGTTGGCAGGATTGGGACTGCTTCTGCCAAGTGGTCAGACAGCTGCCCTCTCAAGTGCTATGGTTTGTTAACTCAAGTACTCTGCACCCTTTACTGCCCCGTTCTTGACAGCTCCAGTAGATTATGAGGTGAACTTGTCAGAGAGGCCCTGCTATACCAGAACACGCTATAGCCACCAAACTTAGGAAGCAAAAGCCTCTGATGGGAGAAGCAACCTGTAACAGCACCACAGAGCTCAAGTGCTAATTAGGACAGTAATTTCTTGTTGGTCTGAACAGAAAGTTTGTTTAAATCTAACAATGGCTGAGGCAGTCTGGGTGTTTCACAATGTCAGTACTTTCTGCTTGTCTGGACCAACCAGTCTGGTGCCTACTTCTATATAGCTAAAAGCAGCAGTTGAATTTTTCATAGTGGATTTATCATCTTTGCCTTCAAATGAAATGCTTTGTGATTTTAAAAGAATATTCATTTTTGCCTTTTTGTGGTGGGGAAATGAGTATTAGTTACATTAGCCCTTCAGTTGGTATAAATCAATGTAGACCATGTGATCTACATTGATTTAAGAAAGAAAATACGCAGAACTATCTGCTTTTGTTCTGCATTCCATCTCCCTATGGCCACCAGTTTTTTTTGAAGAGACATTATTGTGTGAGCAGCCTGCATTACAGCATACTTCTTCTCCGTGACTACAGTTTAGACACAACACTTTNAACAAAAATATTCCTTCCCCAAATCAGGGGATTTTCACAGAAATAAAAGGCTTGTACCCTTCAGCCAATCCCCCAAACCTTCTTGTTCATGCTCTATTCAGACAATAACGAAATGAAATAAGAGCATAATTGGACTCCTACTTTTCTATTTCCTGTTCTCTAAAGGCCCACTCCTTCCTCTCCATATCTTCCATCATTTTTCTCCTCTTCATGATGTGTGAGGCATTGTCCATGGCTGGAAGAGCTGCTTCCCATGCATGTTTTTCCCGGGCACGTTCAATCATCTCCACCTCGGCCAGTCCTGCTGGTAGCCCCCGACCTTACAAGGACAAGAAGCAGTAGCTCTTTAGGGGAATGGTGAATCCAGAAAATAACCACCACCAATAAAGCATTAGAGGGCTGGATGGGCACAAGCCCATGTGTTAAACACAAGCAGAGCTGTCAATAGCCAGAAGTAAATACTTCTAAGGCCAGTAAAATTCTACAGTGTGAGGAATGGTAGGACCTGCAGTTGCTATAGCTTAGCTGACATTAACACTAATACTTCATTCCTCTATTGCAGGCTGCAAAGGAAGAAAAACTTTTCCAAGAAGACACTTTCTGAGAATGAGCACTTTCTTTGGCATGTCCAGTGTTCATTACTGCACGTGGGACACTGGGAGATGAGGATCACAGGTGTATCCTGGGGCAGCAGTGTTCATACTGGTTTTTCACTGATGTCCAACTCAGAACAGCTGAAGAACAGAAGGTAGATGCAAAGACTACTACTAGTTCATATTTGTAAAACATATGACCTTTTTATATTGAATGATCTCAAAACTCNAAAAAAAAGAACCTCCTGCTAAAGAGGCGACATGATTATTATAATTTATCTTGATTTCACAACTCACCCCAAGTGAGCGCAGCAAGTGTCAGAAGTTCAGGGACTGAGCCACTGGAAACTACATATTCAGGGGAATAGGGATCTGTCTGGGCTTCACTATCCCTGTAATCTGTCTGTGTAACGAAAGTTCGTAACTTGGGCCAAAATACCTGGCTGTCTCTTGTGGCTGAATGGACATAGGGCTCTGTCCTAAAAAGAGATGCAAGATGGAAGAACATTTGTCACATTCATCAAAAAAACAAACAAAAGAACAAAAACAGAAATACAACATGAAGTCAAAGGTAGGATATCTAAAAGTGTTTTGTTTTATCTTAACATTGCTCCTATTGATGTTAACTCCATTATCTTTAGTAAAAGCAGACTGAGGCTACAGTCCTGTGGAACCTCCCCCCTTAGGTAAACAATCTTGAAATCTTCTGGTTTCAACTCTCACAAGTTATTACGTACAAATCTTCCCTATGCATCCCTTCTAAAGCCTTGCTTTTAATGGGCACAAAAACTAAATAATGGTTGAGTGTAAAATGAAGTACAGCTATGTTTGTCTTTCCAAAAACTCCAAAACTAAAATTCCACTGATTCTACCAGGAACTGAATCTTCTTATGTCCCCTCAAAATTTGATGCCCACTGAAAACCACATTAGACTACTTCATGGGTGCTCTACACCACTGAACAGTATTGCAACTATCACAGAGATTGTAATAAAATATCAGAAGTCTTTCCAACACTATTGCTGTATTGGAGAATCTTCTTTGCATCAGTATATCTTCTAGGATTCAGAGACACTTGGCTTCCTGTTTCAGGCCTCATAATCATAACACACTTGAGCCACATGTCCTTTACCCACAAAGCACTACTTACATACTCCAAGCAAATTCTGAATTAGTCAGTTACCTGTTTCCTCAGGAATTCTTAATGGTGAACAAACCCTCACCTCTTAACAAGTCTTCCCTGTTGGTTCCTTATGAAAAATATTGGTCACCAGTTAAAGAATTTCCCAGTTTTTTTCTGGTGAAATGTGACCCACTACAACAGTAATGTTCCAGAACTCACTACTTACTTTGTCATTGTGTAAACAACATCTAATGGAAGCAGCCTATTAGAAGGGATGAGAGGTCTGAAAAGAGAGAATGCAGATGTAAGACAACAACCATGGGCGTAAAAGATCATTACAGTTTAGAAAAACTGCAGTCCGCTACTTTCAGTGAGTTACACTGATTTTTCACAACCCAGGTTCTGTAATTGCATATTTAAGAATTATGCCTGAATATTAAATAATTCTTTCATAGCTAAGGAGCAACACAGTTTCATCAGTAGGAGTGTTATTTTTCTGTCAAAGCAGAAAGTGGAATTGCAAAACAAGACAATAATTAAAAGAAGTTAGTTTTGAGTGTGCTCACTGCATTTTGTGTGTATTTTACTAATTAGTTTACTTTTTTCACTTTGAGCTCTTGAGAGTGTTTTTTTTAATAACTTTTTGAAATCCTGAAATTAATTCCTACAATTGTCTGGTAAGGTAAGCTGTTTTGGACTTATTTGATTTTATTGTCTTGTTTTTTGCAGTATTTTATTAAGTATCTTGAAAATTATGGGCTCAATGACATATCAATAATTCCTTCCTAGGTATTCTTACAGTTTGCATATTGCAGCTCACTATCAATTTCCCTTAGGCCTTTGAGAGACTTTAAAGACTAATTTCAAACTCAGAAGATACCATCATCTTTGTCCTTTGTTGTTGTTGTTGTTAAAGGAACTTCAATTTATTAAACTTGGCTATTTTTTAAATATTTAAAGTAGGCTGCCTGTAAGAGTGAATATAATTCAAGGTATACGTGACTAAGTTGAGAATGTTTGCACATTAGCTGGTGGTTCAGATCTTGAGTCCACTGTTGACTTGTAGTGTCATTATGAAAGGGGCAGAGCAGTCCTGCAGTAAAGGACATCAATGAAAAGTTGATCAAGGATTCCCTTTGCTCCCTTTCTGCTCCTGGCAGAAACTGGGAGTTAAAAGCTTCCTTCTTAAGATGGAGCTTTTCCAGGAATCTGGAGAACCACAATGACTTTGTGAGCATCTTCTTTCTTTGTGTGGGAGGATCTACAGGCCAAAGCTTTCTACAAATAGTTATTAAGTATACAATGCCTGGTACATTTGCTTATATGGTAACTCATTACCTGAAAATGCTGGCATAATGTGAATTTTAAAAGATCTTGTCATATAACATTTGGTTACTACTTAGATTTTCTATAGCAGTGATCAAAGAGCCAACAGAAAAGACAAAAAAAAAAAAAGGCTCTGGCATATATTCAGGTGCTCTTTAAACTGCACAGAAGCAAGCTTCTGAACTCTGTTTCAGATCAGTTTGCTCCTTACCGTGCAAAATATTTGTAGCAATTCCTTCCACTGACTTCAGGATCTTCATACACAATTTGAGGTATTTGAAGAGAAGGTTGTGCTCTAAAAGCCAAAACACAGGATTCCTTACTATCGTTGAAGAAGTACATTCAGAGCAGTTCTGATCTTTTTTCTTATGACTTTTTTTTTTCCTTCTCTCTCTCTGGTTGCATAATCAAACATACACACTACAAAGTCCACAAAATCCCCATACTTATACATGCAGTTATATTCTGCTTTTTTCATACTTATGTACATAGCAAGACAGTTTAACACTTTACGTATATTCCTCACTATGTGTGGGCAAAAAAATGGTCATTTGCTGCTTTTAATAAAACTTTCTCATATGCTTGTCATGAAAAGGATTGGCCACTTATAAATGCTTGACCTTGTAAAGTAAACTACTTTTACTGGGAGTGGGGGGAAGCAAGCTCATATCCTTGAGAGTGAAAAACTTTCTGTAACAGAAAATACGTGTAAAGGAGTATAAAGAAAAAAGGAAAACACGACCACTCTCTTTCAAAAATAGCTGAAGAGATTTTGAGCAAATCTGGAAAATTTTAGAATCAGCACTTTCAATTTGAATTCTCCAATACAGGAGAAAAAAATAGGATGACCATGTGAATGTTTCAAAACCTATGCTGGAAGAAGCATATCTTTTATAAGAACATTCTTTCTTCATTTTTTTCCTATTTTGAATTTAAAGTGGGCAGACTGTTTAAATTTTTCACTATAATATCTTGGAGGGTTTATTTTATTTTAAAGCTTTGGAAGACCATGAGGGAGACCTCAGTAAGGCTGTCAGTGACAAAATGGTTAGAACTGAGTCCTTTGAAAGCTGTGCATCAGAATTGCTACTTGATTTCACAACCACTTTAATACTCCAGTCTTACTCTTCTCAGCCTGCAAAGTACTTAAATAGAAGAACCAGAAGTTCTTTAAAAAAAAAAAAAAGCCCACGTTACGCCATTAAAGTAATTTCCTTAAGCTACATATCTGGCAAGTCCTGAAGGTCATGGTTTTTGTAGGACCATTTTTGGCAACATGCAAGAATCCTAACCTCAGATATATGGGATTCTGGGTGGTGAAGTTGGTTGCTGCTGCCTAATTTTAAATACAGAGGTATATTTACAGAGATACAGTTAACAATACACAATATTGCTTGACAGCCGGGATCAGAACAGAGGCTTGTATGTTCAGATCAGTTGTCTTCAAAGACATCATCTAAACCCTGCGAGCTGTGCTGTAGAACTCAGGGAGCCGCAGTATGGTTACCTACTGCAGCAAAGTCTATAGAGAGATGCTACATTAACCTCCGGTGACACACAATTTACTGCCAAGGTAAGTTTAAAGTCATCTCTTCCCAGTGCTTTCAGTCATATCACATAACAAAAGAGAGGGGCATGTTTCAAGATGCGGTGCAGTAACCTGAGATACTTGCTCAGCACTAATTAACCTATTATTGTGAAGTTGTGTTTGTAATTCAAATGAGTTAATTGAGCTGACGCTAGTTCCACTAGCTGACTCTTTACATATCAGAATGTTGCTCCATCCAGATGGATTTGTGTTTCATTCAGCACAGGTGGGCACTTATGATCTAACTTTATTAGCATAAACTGTTCATCCTGTTATGTTATAGTTATAGCCACAATGGGAACTCAGTGAAACAACCCCTTTTATTCCACAGATCCTGCCTCTTGCATGTCCTTGGCTTATGTTTGCTGACTTCACTGAAATAAACGAGCATTTATTCCTGGTAACCTTGCAGAGGCAATGCAACTACTGAGAAGACAGCTGGGAAATATTCTAGCTTCTGTATGAGCAACACTATCAATCAATCCACATTGAAACAGATGGGATATATTTCTCATTTTTTGTTAATTGCAAGACTGCAAATACATGTTGTTGAAATGTAAATCAAAAGCAGCACAGGCATCAAATAAGTTCTTGTTACAGAATAACAGGCAAAATATAAGAATCCACTGAGGTTTTCATGTGCTGGGAACAGTTTTAACTGCTGAAAATGATAATTTACAAAAAGGCTCCAAAATTCTTATTTTATTGTGGAAATTAGAAGAATATGCTTTCAAAACTGAACAAAACCAGGTGTAAGATCCACTGTATCACTCTTAAACATATTTGATTACTGTCTGGCATGTGGTAGAACTCAGTTACCAGCAACCCCAGAACATGAAAAGCCCATGGTCTAAAGTTTGCTTTTTAATGCAGCAAAAACCTCTGAATGACTACCTAGGCTGATGCTGGCAGTCTTGAATACAGCTACAAGAAGACTCCAAAAGTACACGGTGTGGCAAAACACGTAATTTTTTTTCTAAAATATTTACTGAATCAGAAGCCAAATTTGTGATGCCAGGAGAAAGTTCAACTAAGAAATGCCTTCAGTGAAAATGTGTTGCCCTTGTTCAGGCCTCATACACCCTTGAATGAGCAGCAAAACCAATCGAACCAGCTGCAACTGCATGGGACTAAAAGGAAACAGCTCCTGGCTGAAGTAACACATGAGCCCCTGAAGCCTTTACAACTATCTGATCTATAAGAGATAGAAATAACTCTCTTCTTTCGCGGCAACCGCTGCAAAGCAGATAACACAGGGATGAAGGAATGTGCAACATCCACCCTGCAAGAAACAGATGGGCAACGATACTCCACAACAGCTGCAATCTCTTAATTTCAAGAGAGATGTAAGTAGGACTAAACTGCAGTCATCTTCAGTGTGCATGGATTTTTGTTGGCTTTGTTTGTATGTTTGTTTTAAATTATCCAGCCACAGAACACTTACACATCAAGCTGCTGAAGAGCCTCCAGGCGCTGCTGAGCCCTCCCTCTCCATCTTTGTTCAACAAATGGAGGCACTGGATCTTTGCCCTCCAAGCACAGACTGCAGCCCGGGAAATGGAGCAAGCTACTAAGCATGCTTCTGAACATCGGTGCCTTTACCTAATGTTCGTGTGGACACAAAGAGAAGCAGCGTTTTAGCAATTTCAAACAGCGTTGAAGAGATCAGAATTTCAGCTTGCTGTGATTTACAGGACTGCACACTTGGGATGGTGAAAGAAGAAGGCATATGTATGCTAATGATGTCAGCTGGTTAGATGGTACTTCTCAAGATGTGGAGCATACCAGACTAGCAGCAGGTGCACAGATATGTCTTCTGGCTGTTTTCCACTGTCTAAACTTATACTTAAATTGAAGAATCTAACGATTGGTTACACCATTCTATGATTCTATGATGATTCTATAAAGAAGTTAGCATGCACTAACTGTGAACGTGTATTAATATGAACTTCTAGCACATTACCCCATGTAACTCCCTTCTATTTTATGTGATCTAGAAATGAAGTTAACACTTACAGAGTTAAGTTACATTATTTTATACTGTAACAGTTTTAGCAAGTGTTAAAAATATCTCAATAGGAGTTAGCACACAAAAAGGATCACATTAAAAATCCATGCCTTCTTTCTAATCATTGAATTCTCTGAGTAGATATGTCTTAAATCTTTAAATTTATGGTTGCAAATAATTTTTTGCAATCATGACTCAACTATAAGTGGTGTTGCTACATTGGCCTGAGCTTCTGTAAAGCCTGAAATCAGCTTTGAACTGTGAATAGGCCCTTTCATTTCAGTGGGTACTAAGATGCATATAGTGTAATGGTGACATTTCAACTATGCTAGCTCACTAGAGTGTAAGAGAGCACCAGATCATGAAGATCTAGGCAACCTACTTATGAGTACCTTCTTGCTGTGCACGAGATTGCATTTTTGTTTCATTTCTCTTAAACGCTTGAGTTTGGAAAACTCTATGAACTAATATTATCACAATCCCTGTCCACCCCATTTTGTGATGCTATAGACTAGGAATTCAAAGTGATATTGGTTTGTATTGCACATTAGGCACTTGCTGATTCATATGCTTAAAACGTTTTATACAAGTCAGAGTTTGTCACCATACCCCTTCACAACATTTCACCTATGATGTGACATTAGTGACAGTATGCCTTCTTACTGTGTCTGGCCTGAACTGTTAATAGAGCCATATTGTTGCAAAGATCTCTGTGATGACAGGCAGTGTTTCCAGCTCCCTGCGTATGACTCTCTGCACAGAGGCAGACAAACACACTTTTTTTTTTTTTCATGTAGAAAGAGTCTGAGAAAATGGGGTAAAAGAGATCTAGAAACTCTTCAAAAAATTGTTTCTTGATTCCATTGTTGGAAAGCTGCTCAGGGATTTTCTCCTCACTGTACAGCAATGGAGCTTCAGAGTTCAGAATATATCTGCCTTGCAGACTCAGTCTACTGCATAGATTCAGGAAGACTCTTTGTTTAAAACCCAATTCATTGTGCAGTTGTACCAAGTCTGTTTTCCTTTGGCAATTTACCTATATGCAGCCTGTCCAGCTATCAATCACTGCTGTCTAAAGGGATGACTGCAACTTCCACAGACATGCCCTAGCTGGTTTTAAACTAGCTAGGGTGAATACTGATAGCAAGAGAGCAAATGCAGTAAGGAGCCAAGCACGGGCTAACTACCTAAGGGCTTAGCTAAGAAGTTAAATTGCACTGACCTAGCATCAAGAATCACAGTGAGTTTGCAACTGTCTGTTACCTTGAGCTGTAGTGTAAGTACATCCCAAGGCAAGTGAGCAGGCACCGTGTGAAATAACACATTTGAACTGCTTGAACAACAGTTCAACAACTGTCCAGTTCTTTCATTAGATCTTAACAACATATACAAGCTATTGGTAACAGCATTTGGAAATACTATTAAAAATACTGACACACAGTTTAGGAAATTACTCAGGACATGAAACTGTGTATTTTCAGGCTGCTGCTACAGAGTCACCCTAGACCAGCAATCATGGCTACTCTCTAAGTCTTCTTTCAGATAAAACTGCTTCCTATGCTTTGTATCTTGCTGTTTTAAGGAAGCAGCTTAGAACTGAGATAGAGTTTCTACCCATGTGTATGCATACACACAGAAATGTAAGCTGAACACGTGAACTATCTTTTGCCAACACCTACCACTTTATCACTGACAAGTTGAACATGGACATTTGACTTTGAATGGTCCTTTTCACTTGATAATATGTACAGAGGGTCTGAAAGGTAAGTGAAGAAATGGAACTGGGAATCTGCACGAATCACATCCCTCTTTAAAAGTCTGTCCACAAAGAGTGTACCACAAACTAGGAAAGAAAAAAGTCTGAAATACATGCCTCCGTATTAAAGAAACACCACCATCACACAAGTGAGCCTCAGAGCTACTGTTCTGTGGAACATGAATGTGACTGAAGAAAAATCTCTCTTTGGAAGCACTACTAACTTAAACAGAAAACGAAGAAATTAAACAGAAAAAAGCAAGCATGGTGCAATGGTAATCAGTGGAGATATCATACTGCACATGACACTTCCCTCTGAGACATTGATGCAGTGCTGGTTTGCCTCCAATTTCCAAACGTTTCATAGTCCTAAGCCTTTCCTTGCTACCGATGGCTCCACTACTACTGCTGCCAACCCTAACGCTTTACCCTTGCATAGCTCTGACATGCTTCCGGGCCGGCACCCATCTTCCCGGCTCCGGACCTGCTGCAGGGACAGCAGGGTACACCCAAGCTAGCTGCCGGTCGCCCAGTGGCAGTCCCCTGGCCGGCGGGGAAGGCCTGGTGATGGCGGGAGGCCTGCTGGGGCAGCCCAGCCGCCTCCAGACTCGCACACCACCCCTTCGCCCAACTCCCCGCCCCCGGCCCGGCCAGCCCCGCGGGACGCGGCCTCCGTCCCCGATGAAGGTGCTGGGCCTGGCCGCACCGGTCCTCCCGCCCTGGGGACTGTAGGAGGGGTAGGGGACGCGGGGAGGACGCTGCCCGTCCCGGCTGGGCCCGGTACCGTAGAGGCAGTCGAAGGTCCGGCCGGGAACCATTTGGCCGCGGCGGCCGTCCCCGAGGAGCGGAGCCCGCACCGCGCCGCTCATGGCGCTGCCCAGGCGCCGCCAGCTGCCGTTCCCGTGGCGACCGCCGGCGGGCGGGGCAGCAGGGGCGGGCTGCTTCCCCTTCTGCCGGGGTGGGGGGGTGGTGGTTTCTCTGGCCTTTCCCCGGGGACAGCCTCGGCCTTGGGGTTTTCCCCTGCTGCTTCCTCCAAATCCCCGTGGCCAGGGGTTGCCTCTCCCTTGCGGGCCCAGCTTCCCGGAGATCCCCAAGGCCCGTAAGGCTACCACGCCCACCCGCCTCCATCTTGTGGTGCTGCGTGGAGCGGGGGGGGGGTTAAGGCCTGCCTGCTGTGTGGTGGCGACGCGGGCGGGAAGCTGTGAGGGGGCGGGGGGCCGGCCATCTCCTGCGCCGGCGTGGAAGACGGGGACGTCTGCAAGTCCTTCAGCACTCCCCTCCGCCGTCCCTGGGCCCTGTGGCCCGCCTCGCTGCCCGCCCCGCTAGTGACCCCTCGCACCCGCGGGAGGATCCGCGGAGAGCCCGTGTGTCGGGGTGGCTGGTGTGTGGTTTGGGGAGGGCAGGGGATGATCGACGCGCGTGGGGGAGGTGGGCAGGGCCCAGGTATGTTTGCTTTTCAACATCTCTTGGTCAAATTGTATTATGCGGTGCTCTCTCGTTCTCCTGGACCCTCTCTTAGTGCTTAAGAAAACTGGTTTAGCAATTACAGTGGGGGACTGGATTTGAGCCTGGATATTCGTATTCCTGGCTCTGCTTGTTACTTGCTTAGAGCTTCTCCTGCCGTAAAATGGTGAAAATAAGCTTGGTGTCTGCCTGGCCTTGGGAGGCTGCAGGTATTTTTGCATTTGTGAAGCATCTGGGGAGGCCTGCACAAAGCATTACAAATAAACGTTACGGTTTAATTAAGATGCACTGCTGTTACTGCAAGGAGGAGGCCATCATCTTCCATGAGGACAGAAGCTGGAAGCTTCATGCTGTGAAACAGGAAGGGCCAATGCTGTTGTCAGCCTGAGGAGATTTGGAAGCAATGCTGTTGAGACCTTTGGAATAGGACCTAAAAAGCAGGGGAGTTGCAAATGGGCCTGCTCCTCTGCCCATAATCTTGAATGAAGTCCATCATGTTATTTTGTGTATTCAAGGAATTATTCACAGCTTGCCATGTCTGACATGAAATTTGGGCCCCTCAGTGCTTCATCACAGGAGAGCAACCTCAGGACTGGTTCCAAATTCTCTGCCAGTTTACATGTGGACGTTTAGTTCAACTTTGAATGCTGGTTTACTTTCTTAAAGGCCCATCACTTGTTTAAAGCAACAACTTCTTTCCTAGGGTAGTTGATCAAAATGGGTTAATTGAAGACTCAGATGTGAGTCTGAAGTAAGAAATCACAGCTTTGTTGCTGACTGACATCTGGAGTCTACTACTTTCCACAATGGATTGATCCATGCCCTAAAGATACCCAGCAGGCGGTAAAGGCCCTCATTTTACTAAAGAGATTTACAAAGTTATACCTTATGATTATTGACAGGGGCAGCAAAGGTCACCTGTTAATAGAGCTGCCCCACATTTCTCATGATCAGGTTCCATTTTCCTTTTTTGTATCTCATATCATTAGAAATTCATCATTTCCATGGTAAAGTTTTCCATGCTGGACATCTGCCTTGAGGTAACGAGGTGTATATGTATGTTCGCCAAAAATTTTCTCTTTGTCAGCTCCACACTCACATTTTTCCACTTGAAGGTTTTCCACTTTAAGATGACAGGATACAGGTGGCCTGGACTTCTGTTTTTCTGATGAGGAAAGGAACCAGATGGAAACCAGGTAGAAAAGGAGCAATGGAAAAGTTACATGAGTTCTTGACAGAGTACAACAAAATGCCATAGCATAGCCTAACAGATGAGTACTCTGGAGTTGTGGAAGATCAAAAAGGTGCAGTCCCACTATTAACTTTAACCGCATTAAATTGGACCAAATGTAAGACGTTACCACCTTCTTTGTTCACCATGAGCTGCCTGGCCCCACTGCCTCTGATCTGTTGGTGCTGGCAGCTGAAAGACTATGTGGGGAACCATCTCAGGAGACTGATGTGGCTGAAAACTAACCCATCAGGAAATAAAAGTTTTCAGGTCACTGCATAGCTGCTTGAAGACTACTATTCACTTGTGGGAGGTGACAGGTGTATGTGTCTGAGCTAAATAGTTCAAGTTTCAGGTACATGGAGTTTGCTTAGATTATATTAGGGGGTGTGTGTGTGAAATATTGGTTTATTTTTAACATTTCTGAAAAATCTGTGTGAGTTAAAGATGTGGACAGTGAACGACCTTATGAGTGTTGAAAGATGTGTTGATTATTACTGTCTAGAATGTTCTTTGCCTGAAGTTTTCGTATTCTTGTGGACCTGCAGCTGGAATGAAACCTGGTCAGGGCCCCTGGCATGCAGGTGTGAGCTACGGAATACACTGAAATGGCATTCATTTCCAAAGAAAAAGATCCCGAAACAAAAAAGGCTCTGAGAAAATACTTGATCCCAGGCAGTAAACTCTGTCAATCTTGTCTATGACCAGCTCTTTTGAAAAGGTTCTCAAAGCTTATCTGGCAGGTCTGTCTGTCCTTGTCAAGGACACATCCTGTCACTCTGGTGAAAGTGAGCTGAAGGCAACTAAATTCTACACAATAAAAAAAAATTCCCTTTTCTTAGATAAAGTTTTCAAAGAACTTGACTGATGGGCTTTTTCCTCAGAGCTGCAGACCATAGCATGAATTTTTGGGTTGGGGTGTATCAGTAATAGCTTTTCCAGAACAAGACTGTGTAGTTGAGCTGGGGTGCTGTCTAGCTGATGATTTTCTCTATAGCCACTTGGCTCTGAGGGGACACCAGGTGCTCAGATGAATGAGTAAGATGTGCACACCTTTGTGAGTTACTGTGCAGTGACTGAGTGGACTAACTCTGTGCCAATGGTTAGCATGTTGCAAAATCGTGGTAAAGTACAGTAGTTTAGCTGCCCATGAAAGAAGCTGAGCCAAATGTGTTTTACCTCACATTAACCTTGAGATAAGACGGTGTAATATGATGCAGGATGAAGTACTGCTACTCTGTTGATGGACTTGTTATGCTGTGATGACTTGCTGATGTATTTTAACTGTAAAATCAGACAAAGATAAGTAGAACATTTAGACAAGGAGGGTAGGATTAGGCATTAGTTGAGAGCAGAATAGTAGCTGGATGAAGAGAAGTTGGATTGGATGTGAAAGTGTGGTTTTAGAGGAGAAATTTGGCTGGCTGAGCGAAGAAAAAATAGTAGGATAGTGGAGTGGTAAAGAACCAGTGTGCAGGGGAAGAAGGCGGAGACGGGGTGAGCAGCCAGTAGAGCAGAACTGAAGTTGTCTGGATAAGAAAATGGGAGACCTAGATGAGGAGCTGAAAAAGTGGGGAAGGGTGTGAAAAGGCAGGACTTGGGGGGAGAAGTTGGGCTAAATGGATGATGAGTCTCTCTGCTCTGTCTTCCTTATGTCCTCCAAAGCCTGTGAAGGAACTGGCTTTCCTGAATGTGACTCTTCCCCTGCAATCCACGAGGATCTGTCCAACCCCTGGCAAGATGTCATCCATCTGGTTTTGAGCTTAAGTACGTAGATGGTTCTCTTCTGCTTTCTGTTTGTTAGCAGTTGGCAAATGACAGTGCTGTTGTGGTGCTGGGTGCATGTGATGCTTCGTGGCAGCTTTTTTTCTATTCATTAAAAAAAAGTTATGGGCAGCAAAGTTGTAGCATTAAAAACACTGCTGAGGCTTTGATGGCAGGAAATGCCAAAATTAAAGTAATCTGTTAAAAATTAGTAACTGTTAAAGTGGCATTTCCCATTCTTGCCACAGGATGTCACAATTTCTGCATGTATGGACCATCACAGTCTAACCTGGGTGACGCCTTCATCACTTCTATTAAATGTGAAATGATATATAATGAATTTGTCCCTTGGACACACCCAAGGTAAGCCCTAATTTCCATTCCCTGTCTGATCTCCACATGGTCTACTAGCTGCATATAATAAACACCTCTTTCCAGATGTGTGATTCAGAAGGAGCAGGAAAGCAGCAGCACAAGGCTGCAGTCAATGGGGTTGCTAGGTTTTTAATCCAGAAGAAGGAGGCCTTCCTCCCAGTCCATCAGAAGAGATGGTGAAGGAGACTGAGAAAAAGTGGAGGAGGAGGAAGATGTGGTTGCTATTCCTGTCAGGAAGCAGAGGTAAAAAAAAAAAACATGTGAGAAGACAGATGCTTTGAAATCTAAGGTTTTCTGGATTGAGGGTGTGTCTTTGTGCTCACTTTTGGCTATAGTAAGGTGTTATATCCATTGTGGAATACCTCAGTTGTCACTTGTGACATCTTTTGTAAAAATGGCCTTGGAGTACTGATTGCGGTAAATGGAGCTTCGCCAAGGTGAAGTCTTTGGTTTCCTTGTGCTGTTTTTACTAAGAGTTCTGCTAAGAGAGGCATCATGAGACAAAACTACTGAAACAGAAAAACCACGTTAAAGTCTTCATAGGGGACCTGCTCTCTCTTGCTTTTCTTTTTTTAGGATGACTGTTGGCACATTTCCTGTACTAAATGCAATCTACAAATTAGGATAGCCTAAAAAGTAAAAGAAAATGAAGTAGTAGTACTTTGTGATCACAGTTAAAGGATTCACTTCAAAGCCTGCTGAAAGACTTCTGTAATGGTTTTGATTATCACTTTAAAAAAATAAAGAAGGCAGTATTAAGGACATTTTCAGACCATGGTTCAGAGAAGTCCAATTTGTGACAAAAACTCAAGTTTACCAATAGTTCAGGCATCCTCTGAAGGAGATTCATATACTTAATTTCACTTGGACTGGATGAGCTTTAGATGAGATTCTTAATGAACAGGGATGACATCTTTTTTTAACATCTTTATCAATAACCTGGATGAGGGGATTGAGTGCTCCCTCAGTAAGTTTGCTGATGACACCAAACTGAGCGGGTGTGTTGACCTCCCTGAAGGTAGGAAGGCTTTGCAGAGGGATCTGGACAGGCTGGACCGATGGGCTGAGGCCAATTGTATGAAGTTCAATAAAGCCAAATGCCAGGTCCTGCACTTTGGTCACAACAACCCCCTGCAACGCTACAGGCTCGGGGCAGGGTGGCTGGAAAGCTGCCCAGCAGAGAGGGACCTGGGGGTGCTGGTTGACAGCCGGCTGAACATGAGCCAGCAGTGTGCCCAGGTGGCCAAGAAGGCCAATGGCATCCTGGCCTGCATCAGCAATAGTGTGGTCAGCAGGACTAGGGAAGTGATTGTGCCCCTGTCCTCGGTACTGGTGAGGCCACACCTTGAATCCTGTGTTCAGTTTTGGGCCCCTCACCACAAGAAGGACATTGAGGTGCTGGAGTGGGTCCAGAGAAGGGCAGCAAAGCTGGGGAATGGTCTGGAGCACAGGTCTTATGAGGAGCGGCTGAGGGAGCTGGGGTTGTTTAGTGTAGAGAAGAGGAGGCNAGGGACATGGTTTAGCGAGTTAGGTGGTGTTGGGTTGGACTTGATGGTCCTTGAGGTCTTTTCCAACCTTAATGATTCTATGATTCTATGACATTTGGATGATTTGCTGGGCTGAAGTCAGGAATGTTGTTGTCTTACCTCACTAGGAAAAGGATCTTGGATTGAACTCCTTAGGGAACCAGTGAATTCATAGTGTTCTTACTCCTCCCATGCAATACTCAGAGGAATAAATGGCAATGCTAACATGTTAGCTTGCAGCTTTCAATTTACAGTGTGATAAGACATTTTTTTTTCAAAATTAAACCTTACATTCCCTCTGTTCCTTGCTGTCCCAATCAGTGGTTGAGTCAGCAGAAGAGATGCTACATCTTGGTCAGAGCACAAGAGGTAAGAAAATAACCAAAGAAACAATCTGATGGAAGGGGAATATTACACTGACTTAACAGACAGGATTTCATCCCATATCTCTAGCTTAGAAGTTGGTTGAGCTTGTATCTTCAAAGCAATCCAACTACTTCTTTCTTCTGGAGACCTGGATGAGAAATGCGCTTATAGCTGGTTGTGATCGGATTCCATATCTGCTTTTCATGAGGGTTTGGCTCCAGACTTACAATCTGTTTGTCTATTTAAAAAGTTAATAAATTAACAACTTTATTTGCTGGTAGCTGCCTGTTGAGCTGGAGGGAAGAGAGAAAACCCACTGGCTGGGAAAAGGGAGTCCAAATGCAGAGGGAGGGGAAGAAGTAGCTCTAACCAAAAGGAACTTGAGAAGGGTTGGGAGATGTTTCAGGGAGTGAAAAGAGTTCCAGCCACCACTGGCTTCTGGTTCTGATGATATCCATTTCTGCCAGCTCCACGCTAAACTGAGAGAGGACAGTTCTTTCTTAGAAGGGCAATCCTAAAAACTGTTCGGAGCCTGTTAGTAGTCTGGATGGGAAGATATGAATTGCCCTATTTTACTCAGCCTGAGATGAGGCCCTCCTGAAGTACTGATCTCCCTAATACTTGACTGGTGGTGCCTTATTCACCCGAGAGTGCTGAGGGA